>BSDF01000166.1:0-29866 GCA_027925045.1 Hypotaenidia okinawae
CAGGATGGCCGGGCCCAGAGGGCCAATGGCATCCTGGCTTGTGTCAGAAATAGTGCGGCCAGTAGGTCTGGGGAGGGGCTTGTGCCCCTGGACTGGGCACTGGGGAGACTGCAGCTGGAGTGCTGGGTCCAGTTCTGGGCTCCTCAGCATCAGAAGGACATGGAGGGCCTGGAGCGAGTCCAGAGAAGGGCAACCAGGCTGGGGAAGGGGCTGGAGGGCAAATCCTCTGAGGAGCAGCTGAGGGAGCTGGGGGTGTTGAGCCTGGAGAAGAGGAGGCTGAGGGGAGACCTTCTCCCCACCTGCCCTGCCCTGCCAGGAGGGTGCAGAGAGGTGGGGACCTGAAGCTAGATGGGCAGTAGCTGCCGGGCACCCACAGCAGAGGGGGCTTGATGAAAGAGCGGCATCTGCCGCCAAAGAATCCGTGCCAGTAGGGGTCTGAAGCCAGAGTAGAAGATGGTCAGGGGGTCCCCACGATTAAGGGGACCCGAAGCCAGAGTGGCGGCAGCCCCAGAGACCCCCACGCCACAGGGAGCCCAAAGCAAGAGATGCGTCAGCCCCAGGGGCCCCCATGCCAGAGGGGCGTACCTGCCATGGCCCCCACACCAGAGAAAGTCCCCAGGCACGAGAGAAACCGCTGCAAAGGCCCCAAACCCACTGGGGGGCGAAGCAAGAGGGGCGGCAGCTTCCAGAGGATCCATGCCAGCCGGGTCCCAAAGCCAGAGTGGAGACAGCCCCCGGGGACCCTATGCAAGATGAAGAACCCCTGTAAGAATGGAGCTGCCACCAGGGCCCCCTCGCAAGAGGGAGCCCGAAACCAGAAAGGCAAAAGCTGCCAGGGACCCAACGTCAGAGGAAGGAACTACACAGAAGAGGAGAAGCCGTCGGGACGCCCACACCAGAGGAAGCCCCCACACAAGAGAGGAAAAGCTGCTGAGACCGCCACGCCAGTGGGTGTCTGAAGCCAGAGTAGAAAATGGGGCAGCAGCCGCTGGGACCCCCACACCTGAGGGGGCCCGAAGCCAGAGGGGCTGCATCCCCAGGTGCCCCCAAGCCAGAGGGTGCCCGAAACCAGAGGGGCGGCAGCCACTGGGGCCCCTAAGCCTGAGGGGGCCTGAAGCCAGAGGGGCGGCAGCCACTGAGGCCCCCATGCCAGAGGGGTCCCGAAGCCAGACGAGATGATGACACCGGGGCCCCCACACCACAGGGGGCCCAAAGACAGGGGGGCAGCAGCCCCAGGAGCCCCCACACCTGAAGGGGCCCGAAGCCAGAGGGGCAGCAGCCCCAATGGCGCCCACGCCACAGGGGGCCCGGAGCCAGAGGAGCGGCAGCTGCTGGAGCATTCATGATTGAGGGGGCCCGAAGCAAGAGGGGTGGCAGCCGCTGGGTCCCCACACCTGAGGGGGCCCGAAGACAGAGATGTGACAGACGCCGGGGCCCTACGTCAGAGGGGCGGCATCCCCGGGGGCCCCCAAGCCAAAGGGGGTCTGAAGCCAAAGGGGCAGTAGCCGCTGGGGCCCCACACAAGAGGGAGCCTGAATACAGAGAGGCAGCAGCAGCCAGGGCCCCCATGCCTGAGGGGGCCGATGCCAGAGGGGCTGCTGCCCCACGGGCCCCCACGCCAGAGAGGCCCGAAGCCAGAGGAGAAGACGACACTGGGGCCCGCACACCACAGGGGACCCAAAGACAGGGGGCAGCAGCCCCAGGAGCCCCCACACCTGAAGGGGCCCGAAGCCAGAGGGGCAGCAGCCCCAGTGGCGCCCACGCCACAGGGGACCTGGAGCCAGATGGGCGGCAGCCGCCGGGGCCTCCATGCCTGAGGGGGCCTGAAGCCAGAGGGACAACAGCTCCAGGGGGCCCCAAACCCGAGGGGGTCCGAAGCCAGAGGGGCAGCAGCCGCTGGGGACTCTACACTCAGGGGGCCCGAAACCAGACGGGCGGCAGCCATGGAGGCCCTGGCGCCACAGGGGACCTGAAGCCAGAGAGACAGAAGCCGCCGGGGCCTCCACGCCATACGGGACACGAAGGCAGACGGGTACCGAAGCCAAAGGGGCGGAAACTGCCATGGCCCCCATGCAAGAGGGGAGTACCTGCCATGGCCCCCACACCAGAGAAAGTCCCCAGGCAAGAGAGAAACCGCTGGAAAGGCCCCCACCCCACAGGGGGGCCGAAGCAAGAGGGGCGGCAGCTGCCCAGGCATCCATGCCAGTGGGGGCCCGAAGCCAGAGTGGAGACAGCCCCCGGGGACCCTATGCAAGACGAAGAACCCCTGTAAGAATGGAGCTGCCACCAGGGCCCCCTCGCAAGAGGGAGCCCGAAACCAGAAAGGCAAAAGCTGCCAGGGACCCAACGTCAGAGGAAGGAACTACACAGAAGAGGAGAAGCTGTTGGGACGCCCACAGCAGAGGAAGCCCCCACACAAGAGAGGAAAAGCTGCTGAGACCCCCACGCCAGTGGGCGTCTGAAGCCAGAGTGGAAAATGGGGTGGCAGTTTCTGGGGCGGTAGATGCCGGGGCCCCCACACCTGAGGGGGCCTGAAGCCAGAGGAGTGGCAGCCACCGGGGCCTCCACAATTGAGGGGGCCTGAAGCCAGAGGGGCGGCAGCCCCTGGGGCCCCCATGCCAGAGGGGGCCCGAAGCCAGAGGGACGACAGCCCCAGGGGCCCCCACACCTGAGAGGGCCTGAAGCCAGAGGGGCAGCAGCCCAAGGGGCCCCCATGCCTGAAGGGGCAAGAAGCCAAAGGGGTGGCATCCGCCGAGGCCCCCATGCCTGAGGGGGCCCGAAGCCAGAGGAGAAAATGACACCGGGGCCCCCACACCACAGGGGGCCCAAAGACAGGGGGCGGCAGCCCCAGGAGCCCCCACACGTGAAGGGGCCCGAAGCCAGAGGGGCAGCAGCCCCAGTGGCGCCCACGCCACAGGGGGCCCGGAGCCAGAGGAGCGGCAGCTGCCGGAGCCTCCATGCCTGAGGGGTCCTGAAGCCAGAGGGGCAGCAGCCTCTGGGGTCTCCACACCAAACAGGACACAAAGGCAGAGGGGTACCGAAGCCAAAGGGGCAGAAGCTGCCAGGGCCCCCACGCCAGAGAAAGTCCCCAGGCAAGAGAGAAACCGCTGCAAAGGCCCCCACCCCACAGGGGGGCCGAAGCAAGAGGGGCGGCAGCTGCCAGAGGATCCATGCCAGTGGGGGCCCGAAGCCAGAGTGGAGACAGCCCCCAGGGACCCTATGCAAGACGAAGAACCCCTGTAAGAATGGACCTTCCAGAACCCCTGCCACCAGGGCCCCCTCGCAAGAGGGAGCCCGAAACCAGAAAGGCAAAAGCTGTCAGAGACCCAACGTCAGAGGAAGCCCCTACACAGAAGAGGAGAAGCTGTCGGGATGCCCACAGCAGAGGAAGCCCCCACGCAAGAGAGGAAAAGCTGCTGAGACCCCCATGCCAGTGGGCGTCTGAAGCCAGAGTGGAAAATGTGGTGGCAGCCCCAGGGGCCCCCACGCCTGAGGGGACCCGAAGCCAGAGGGGCAGTGGCTGATGGGGCCCCCACACCAAAGGGGGCCCAAATATAGAGGAGCGAGACCCACCAGGGCCCCCACGACTGAGGGGGCCCGATGCCAGAGGGGCTGCTGCCCCACGATCCCCCACGCCTGAAGGGGCCAGAAGCCAGAGGGGCGGCAGCTGCCGGGCCCCCATGCCTGAGGGGACACAAAGACAGAAAGGGACAGCAGCCGCTGCGGCCATCACGTCTGAGGGGGCCTGAAAACAGAGGGGCGGCAGCCACCGTTGCCCCCACAACTGAGGGGGCCCGAAGCCACAAGTGCAGCAGCCCCGGGGCCCCAACACCTGAGGGGGCCCAAACCCATATGAGCAGCAGCTGCCCAGGCCCCCATGCTTGAGGGGTCCCGAAGCCAGAAGTGCAGCAGCACCAGGGGCCCCCACGCCGAAGGGGGCCCGAACAGAAAGGGGCGGCAGCTGCCGGGGCCTCCACGCCAGAGGGGAGTACCTGCCATGGCCCCCACACCAGAGAAAGTCCCCAGGCAAGAGAGAAACCGCTGCAAAGGCCCCCACCCCACAGGGGGGCTGAAGCAAGAGGGGCGGAAGGTGCCCCAGGATCCATGCCAGTGGGGGCCCGAAGCCAGAGTAGAAAATGGGGCGGCAGATGCCGGGGCCCCCACGATTGAGGGGGCCCGAAGCCAGAGGGGTGGCAGCCGCCGGGCCCCCACGCCAAAGGGGGCCTGAAGACAGGGGGGCAGCACCCACCCGAGCATCCATGCCAGCCGGGTCCCAAAGCCAGAGTGGAGACAGCCCCCAGGGACCCTATGCAAGACGAAGAACCCCTGTAAGAATGGAGCTGCCACCAGGGCCCCCTCGCAAGAGGGAGCCCGAAACCAGAAAGGCAAAAGCTGCCAGGGACCCAACGTCAGAGGAAGGAACTACACAGAAGAGGAGAAGCTGTTGGGACGCCCACACCAGAGGAAGCCCCCACGCAAGAGGGGCGGCTGTTGCTGGGGCACCCACACCAGAGGGGGCTTGATGAAAGAGCGGCATCAGCCACCGAAGAATCCATGCCAGCAGGGGTCTGAAGCCAGAGTGGAAGATGGCCCTGGGGCCCCCACGCCTGAGGGGGCCCGAAGCCAGAGGGGCAGCAGCTGCATTGACCCAACGCTAGAGGAATCCCGAAAACACAGAACCAACAGCTGCCAGGGACCCCATGCCAGATGAAAAACCCAGGTAAGAGTGGAGAAGCCGCCATGGCCCCCACGCAAGAGGGAGCCCGAAACCATAGAGGCAAAAGCTGCCAGGGACCCAACGTCACAGGAAGCCCCCACACAAGAGGGGTGGCAGCCACCGGGACCCCCAAGCCACAGGGGGCCCGAAGCCTGAGGGGCGGCAGCCACCGGGGCCACCACGTCTGAGGGGGCCCAAAGCCAGAGGGACAGTCACTGTGGGGGCCCCCATGCCAGAGGGGGCCCGAATACAGAGGGGTGAGAGCCGCTGGGGTCCCTCACGACTGAGGGGGCCTGAAGCCACAGGGGCAGCAGCCGCCAGGGCCCCCATGCTTGAGGGGGCCCTAAGCCAGAAGTGCAGCAGCTCCGGGGGCCCCCATGCCGAAGGGGGCCCGAAAAGAGGGGCGACAGCTGCTGGGGCCCCCATGCCGGAGGGGGCCTGAAGCCAGATGGGCGGTAGCTGCCGGGCACCCACAGCAGAGGGGGCTTGATGAAAGAGCGGCATCTGCCGCCAAAGAATCCGTGCCAGTAGGGGTCTGAAGCCAGAGTAGAAGATGGTCAGGGGGTCCCCACGATTAAGGGGACCCGAAGCCAGAGTGGCGGCAGCCCCAGAGACCCCCACGCCACAGGGAGCCCAAAGCAAGAGATGCGTCAGCCCCAGGGGCCCCCATGCCAGAGGGGCGTACCTGCCATGGCCCCCACACCAGAGAAAGTCCCCAGGCACGAGAGAAACCGCTGCAAAGGCCCCAAACCCACTGGGGGGCGAAGCAAGAGGGGCGGCAGCTTCCAGAGGATCCATGCCAGCCGGGTCCCAAAGCCAGAGTGGAGACAGCCCCCGGGGACCCTATGCAAGATGAAGAACCCCTGTAAGAATGGAGCTGCCACCAGGGCCCCCTCGCAAGAGGGAGCCCGAAACCAGAAAGGCAAAAGCTGCCAGGGACCCAACGTCAGAGGAAGCAACTACACAGAAGAGGAGCAGCTGTCGGGACGCCCACAGCAGAGGAAGCCCCCACGCAAGAGGGGTGGCAGCTGCTGGGGCGCCCACATCATAGGGGGCTTGATGAAAGAGCGGCATCAGCCACCGAAGGATCCATGTCAGTAGGGGTCCGAAGCCAGAGTAGAAGATGGCCCTGGGGCCCCCACGATTGAAAGAGGGGGCCCGAAGCCAGAAAGGCAAAAGCTGCCAGGGACCCAACGTCAGAGGAATCCTGAAAACAGAGACCCAACAGCTGACAGGGACCCCATGCCAGATGAAAAACCCACGTAAGAGTGGAGAATCCGCCATGGCCCCCTCACAAGAGGGAGCCCAAAACCAGAAAGGCAAAAGCTGCCAGGGACCCAACGTCAGAGGAAGCCCCTACACAGATGAGGAGAAGCTGTCTGGACGCCCACAGCAGAGGAAGCCCCCACGCAAGAGAGGAAAAGCTGCTGAGACCCCCACGCCAGTGGGTGTCTGAAGCCAGAGTAGAAAATGGGGTGGCTGACGCCCAGGCCCCCACGCCTGTGGGGGCCCGAAGCAAGAGGCGCTGCATCCCCAGGTGCCCCCAAGCCAGAGGGTGCCTGAAACCAAAGGGGCAGCAGCCACCGGGGCCCCCAGGCCTGAGGGGACTCAAAGCCAGACGGGCGGCAGCTGCCGGGGCCCCCAAGCCAGAGGGGGCCCGAAGCCAGAGGGACGACAGCCCCAGGGGCCCCCACACCTGAGAGGGCCTGAAGCCAGAGAAGAAAATGACACCGGGGCCCCCACACCACAGCGGGCCGAAAGACAGAGGGGCAGCAGCCCCAGGAGCCCCCACACCTGAAGGGGCCCGAAGCCAGAGGGGCAGCAGCCCCAGAGGCGCCCACGCCACAGGGGGCCCGGAGCCAGAGGAGCGGCAGCTGCCGGGGCCTCCATGCCTGAGGAGGCCCGAAACCAGACGGGTGGCAGCCACGGAGGCCCCAACGCCACAGCGGGCCCAAAGCCAGAGGGGCAGCAGCCCCACGGGCCCCCACGCTCGAGGGGGCCCAAAGCCAGAGAGACAGAAGCCGCCGGGGCCTCCACGCCATACGGGACACGAAGGCAGACGGGTACCGAAGCCTGAGGGGGCAGAAGCTGCCAGGGCCCCCACGCCAGAGGGGAGTACCTGCCATGGCCCCACACCAGAGAAAGTCCCCAGGCAAGAGAGAAACCGCTGGAAAGGCCCCCACCCCACAGGGGGGCCAAAGCAAGAGGGGCAGCACTCGCCCGAGCATCCATGCCAGTGGGGGCCTGAAGCCAGAGTGGAGACAGCCCCCGGGGACCCTATGCAAGACGAAGAACCCCTGTAAGAATGGAGCTGCCACCAGGGCCCCCTCGCAAGAGGGAGCCCGAAACCAGAAAGGCAAAAGCTGCCAGGGACCCAACGTCAGAGGAAGGAACTACACAGATGATAAGAAGCCATCAGGACGCCCACAGCAGAGGAAGCCCCCACACAAGAGAGGAAAAGCTGCTGAGACCCCCACGCCAGTGGGCGTCTGAAGCCAGAGTGGAAAATGGGGCAGCAGACACCGGTGTCCCCACACCACAGGGATCCAAGAGTCAGAGGGGCGGCTGCCCCAGGGTCTCACACACCACAGGGTTCCCAGAGCCAGAGAAGCGGCAGCCGCCGGGGTTTCCACGACTGAGGGGGCCCGAAGCAAGAGGGGCTGCATCCCCAGGTGCCCCCAAGCAAGAGGGTGCCCGAAGACAGAGGGGCGGCAGCCGCTGGGGCCGGAAGCCAGTGGGACGTACCTGCCATGGCCCCCACACCAGAGGAATCCCCCAGGCAAGAGCAGAACCTCCGCCAAGGCCCCCACTCCAGAGGAGCCTGAACCAACAGGGGCGACGGCCACCGAGCTCCCCACCCAAGAGGGGGCCGAAGCCAGAAGGGCGGCAGCCGCCGGGGCCCCCACACCACAGGGGGTCCGAAGGCACAGAGGGCCCCTACCACACTCCAAGAATAAAGGAAAGCTTTGCAAATGATTCCTCAGCCCTTTTCTGGTCAAATTTACATTGAAATAACTATCCCCTTCTGCATCCATCAGACACAGCAATCCGCTCACGCCTCACTCTCTGCAGGAGACAGCAATTCCTCCCCACAAGGCACAACAAGGCTGTAGCTCTCAACAGGCACTAGTTCCTCTGTGGCTCCAACGCAGACTGCAATCCCTCCAAGAAAGCAGCAGGAGCTGCACAGGTTGCACTGTCCTACGCAAGACCTGGGCCCTGCAAGGCCATAGGTATTCTTGATGTTCCCCACACACCTTTCCACACATGCCCTGCCAGGACACTCGGAACAAAGAACAGCCACAGCCAGGTGACTTCAGGGAAGACTTGCCGAGTTCCAGGCTCAGCACACTGACCGGCTCAGCATCCAGGCAGCTCAGCCAGCGCTGATGCTTGTTCCTGTCGCTAAGGGCACAGAGGAACTCGCTGACAGAACACGGCTTATTTGTTGCCTCCTTCACAGGACTGTTCAATAGGACATTTCCATGACCCAGCTGGAAAGCACAGGATGAAGTGAGGCATTCTGCCTCTAAGGAAACCAGGACAGGGAGAAGAGAAAAAACTTCTCCAAGCACCACTCCCAGGAATGATTCCACTTTTGCCATCAGCCTTTGAAATTCCTCTTCAGAGGACTATCATCACCCAAGGAGACCAGGCAGGCAATCCCACAGTCAACACCAGATCTTTAGGTAAACAAAGGAGGATCCAAGATTTCAGATTCAGACATTTCATCAAGGTCAGTTCTAACCCAGAGAGAGACAACTTGTCTCAATCACTCTCACTGAGGTCTGGCAGACACCCACCAGACCACAGGAGATCTCTTGGGTTCCTACCAAGACTGTGAACACACCTTTCTTTCCACAGGCTGGAATTTGGAGCTGGAAAAGCAGGCAGCAGCCAGCCAGGCAGGGATACAAGTCCCACCAGCCCTGAGAAGCTACCTGATAGTTCTTACTCCTTCCATGACAGTGTTTCAGACCCAGGCGTGTTGGTACCAGATGCTGTTCACACAAGGACTCCACAGGGAAAATCCTGTCCAAGGGGCTGCCTGCAGAGTTTGAGTGCACCAGAAATACTCTCAGAAATTAGACATCTGGCAGCACTGAGACAATTAAAAGTGCTTATCTTCTCATCTTGAGAAATATTTTTGTCCTAGACCAGCCCATCTCTGCTCCATAAACCAAGAAATCAAAGCTTTGGTAGAGCAGCATCTCCTGGCACGACTGCTCATCTCTGCAGCGTCACTGGAGGTTTTCTTTCACAGTTGATTTCCTTTGCATTCCCTCAGGTATCAGTCATTAAATGCAACTTGGAGTAATCCAAAGGAGCTGCCTGAGCTGCCATCCCTACAGCTGTAACACTGCTTTCTAGCAAACAGCTCTGGAGAAGGTGGCACAGTCAGCTCCTGGCTCAGCGACCCCAGCAGATCCTTTCTGTGACACACAGCAGCAGCACAACACTGCTGGAAGCAACGTGCCTCTGGGCACAGGAGCTGCCAACCCAGCTGCACTGCCCAGAACTTGCCAGAACTGCAGGGACCCAGGGCCTTCTGCAGCAGCAGCACCTCCAGGCCAAGGGGAAAGGGAAAGGAACCAACAAGGGGCTGTGGTGTGACACACGCTGCTTGGTCAGAGCAGAGTCCCCCAGCTGCACCGCTCCTCTGGGAACGCTGGCACACACTCGGTCTGCCTTCCAAAGAGGTTTCCTCAGGGCTAGAGAGAAGCAAACACAAGAGAGCACACTGCCCCTGGCAAAGGGTGGGGGAAAAGGCTTTTTGAGGACAAGGGCCAACAGGGTCATCTGACAGCTTCCCAGAACATCATCTCACCCTCATTCCTCCCCTTTCACAGGCACAGGGGACTAAAAGCAGAGTGCTTGTAAAGCTGTTCCCTGCTTTGCAGATCACAAACAAGCCAGCACGGAGAAAGTCAAAGTCTAAGGAGAAGCTAAAAAAGCTGGACGATGCCAGGAGGCAGGGGTCATTTCAGGGCTGTGTCGGGTTCTAAGGCTGACCCAGGGGGCACGGGTGACAGGACAGGGAAGGGGGCCGTGCCAACAGACAGAGTTCAGGTGAAACAAACACTCTCACCCAGATTTAAAGGTGGGGGATGCTGCAGCAGCAGGGAACTCCAAGGCCTCTGGGGATTGACGGGAGCCCGTCCTGAGACACGGACAGTACAAACCCAACCCCAAGAGCTGCAAATGCCTGTTTGAGCCCAGCCTGCAAAGGGGGAAACTCTGGGGGCTGAGAAACTTTGCTCCCAGGAGGAAACCAGCATCACCAGGAACTAGAGGTCAGAAACAGCAGAGTTTCTCTCACATACCCTCCTGCCTTGAGCAGCTCCAGCAATTGTCTGGTTGAGAAATGGCTCTTTGCAGACAAACCTCATTCTAGTCTTTATCCAGCCAGGCATTTTCTTGCCAACAGCCTTTTGGGAATAACTTCTCCCTGCAGTGACCCAGCTTCAGACTTTACCAGGTAGGTAACAAACCCTGATAAAGTTCCCAACTGGGAGCTTCAGCAGAGAAAAATGGAGCTCATTTTACAGGAGGCGTCATGTTTTAGGGAAACAAAATCATAGTCCTTATTTCAGTGGTTTGCTGCATTCCTGCTGTGAGGCAGCAGAGCCAAAGGAGCCAGGCTGATGCCTGTCTCACAAACACTTCCCATGCTGATTCCCATGGCCCTCAGAGCAAGGGCTGCAGTGAAGCGCTGCCTTCTGCCTGCCAGCCCCCGGCCGGGCTGACTGGGCCTGAAACCCCTGGCCAAGGGGGTTCAGCTCTGCCAGGCAGCTCCCGACAGGAATCTCCCCCGGCTGCCTGGATCTGCCCATGCGAGGAGCTCCCCCCACATCCCTGTGCAGTGAGCAGGCAGGAGAACCCCCCGTGCCTCACGGGGACCCCGGCCCTCACCTCAGCTTGGCCGCAGCTGGAGCAGAGTCTGGGCCTGTCCAGGCCCCATGGCCGCCCGGCAGCCTCGGGCCTACAACCTGTTCAGTGCCCCAGGATACTCATTCCTGCCAAGGCTCCATGTGGGGACACCTGCCCCCACAGGCCCCATGGCTGTGTCCTGGGGCTGCCTCGGCCCAAGAGGGACAGAGGGACAGCCTGCACACATCGCCTTGTCCCCAAAAGCCTCAGCATGCTGTATATTCTCACAGCTGCTATAACTCCTTTAAAATCAAAATCATTTTCTAAACAAAAACCAAAATCCCCTAGAAGTTCAGCTATTTTATTAGGGTGACTGTAACAAGCTCTGGTACCTTTAGCCCTCTGGCCCTGGTCCCTAAAGCACTTGGCTTCATTTGTGTCCATTGTTTTCCTAGAGATACCATGTAATTCTGCAAGTAACTGCAACACTCGTTCAAGTGTGACAGCTGCTCCCCTCTCACTTGAAACAGGGCTTAGGCCAAAAATCTGTTCCTCTTGTCTTGCCAATGACAAAATGGGGAAAACCCCCATCCCCTCCCATCCCATCTCATTCCATCCCCTCCCATCCCATCTCATTCCATGCCCATCCCCACCCCCATCCCCATTCCCATCCCCATCCCCATTCCCATCCCATCCCATCCCATCCCATCCCCATTCCCATCCCATCCCATCCCCATCCCCATTCTCCTCGTCATCCCAAACCCATCCCATTCCATCCCATCCCATCCCCATCCCATCCCATCCCCTCCCATCCCATCTAGTGTATAATGGGGCTGGGAAACACCATCTTCCAGCCTGGAAAAGTTCTGGATCGTGCTGTGAGGAGCGACGATTTCTGGCTGCCTTCCCACCCCCTCCCCTACCCCCCTCCTTTTCCTCCGTGGGTTTCTGGGCCCCTGTCGAGGTGTTTTTTAACGTCAGAATAGGCAGAATAACGGCACTTGGATCACGGGGCTCCATCTCCCGCCCAGACACACCCCCACCCCACACCCCCAAGTCTGCTTCCCACCCCCCGGGGCATTCGTGGGATCCTTGAATCCCGTCTCCTTTAATCCCAAATTGATAAATCCCTTATTGTGTAAACCCCAGATCCAGAAATCCCAGATCCAGAAATCCCAGATTGCTAAATCCTGGAATGTTCTAATCCCAGATTGCTTCACTTCCACATCTCTTAATCCCGGATTCCTTAATCCCAGGTCATTGAATCCCAGATCGGTGATTTGGTGTTTCTCCGCTGCCGAGGGGCTGTCCTGGGGCTCCCTGAACCTCCAAAACCCCTCCGGAACCCCCACTGATGTGTCCAGGGCTGGGAAGTGGTGGGTGGGGAAGTGATGTGGGGTGGGGGGTGTATTAGTGGGATGGGGGGGTTATATCAGTGGGGGGTGTATCTATTGTGGGGGGGCTAACGCGGCTCCCCCCACGCAGGTTCATGTGTGCCCACGTCCCCAGCCAGGTCCTGGAGAGCATCAGCCTCGTTAACCCCCCCAGAATCCTTTTGGGGCCCAACCAGCACCTCTCCAGGGATAAGGGGGAAGCGGGGGGCGCAATGCCCCTCCCTGTGTTTCCTCCACACCCCCTCCCAGAGGTGCGTGGGTCCGGCCATTCCCACCCTCCCCCTCTACTCCCCAAAACAGCTGGGCTCCCCTTTCCTGAAGCTTTTGTGGGGGGCCCCCCACATCCCTGGGGCCGGTGCCATGACCTCCCCACCTTGTTCTCCCCTCCACACTCCCCAATTTCCTTCTGCACCCCAAAATCCTCAGCCTCTGCCAAGAGCCCTGGCACCGGCTGCTGAATCCCAGGGGGGAGGTTGGATGGAGGAGCCCCCCCCATTGAAGGAGGGGGATGGAGAAACATGGTGGGGGGGAAAGGGAGGGAGTAGGGGGGGTTCAGATCTCGTTTTGGGCCAAATTACTGGCTGAGTAGTCCCCACTGAGGTATGTCCTGGGGTGTCGGGGGGGCAGGGTGAAGGGGGTATCAAGGGGGGTGTGGGGGTCAAGATCAAGGGATTCATGGTGCTCTGGAAGCCCGTGGTTGGGCTCTGGTAGCCCCCAGTGATGTGTGTGTGGGAAGGGATGGATGGGGGGAGGGGAGGCCTATGGGGGTTGTAGGGTGGGGGGAGGTTACAAGCTTCTCAGGGCTGGGATTAGGGGGGAAGGTTGGGATTAGGGAGGGGTTAGTGTTGGGGTGGGATTAGGGGTGGAATTTGGGTCTGGGATTTGGGATTGGGGTAGGGATTTCGGGCTGGGATTTGGGATTGTGTCTGGGATAGAGGTAGGGATGGGGCTGGGATTGGGGTTGGGATTTGGGATTTGGGGCTTGGATTTTTTGTCAGGACTGGGGTTGGGACTGACTGCCAGCCCAGGAGAGCCTCTGGCAGGCGAGCTGGGCTGGGGCAGCTCTGGGGCAGGGCCAGCCCAGACCAAGCTCCCCACCCCTGGCCCTGCCCCCAGCCTGGCTGCACCCCCTCCTGCCCCTCAGGCTGCCGGGCCTGACAGGCCTCCTCCAGCGCTGCCGATTGGCTGAGCTGTGGCCAATGGGGTGTGGGGTTGTTGGAGGGCAGGGGCCTGGGCCTGCTCAGGGAGGGGGACAGGGCAGGGCAGGGGCAGGGGCAGGAGCAGGAGCAGGAGCAGGAGGGGAGCTTGCCTGGCTTTGCTCTGGAGCCAGGGTGCTTCCAGACGCGTGGGCCTGTCTGTGCTGGCAGCCACAGGCCTGGGCCAGTGGAGCTGCGTGCTGGGAGCCGCTCCCATCAGCCAGGCCAGCACCGGGAAGGAGACGGGGCTCTGCCCCTGGTTACAGTGCCCGTGCTGAGTTTGGCACCCAGGGCCTTCCTCAGGCCTGGCCTTCTCCCTGGGGCTGCGGAGGAGACATGGCCCTGCCCGGCCTGACCCTGGGCTTCCTCCTATGTTGATTTGAAGAGCAGAGCCCTCCTCTCTCCTCCCATGGGGGCTCAGCAGTGTCCTTCTGTCCCTGGGGCTCCCCAGCACTGGCAGCCCCCACAGGGCTTTAATACCAAGCAAATGCTGGGTGTGCCAGGGGCTCCTGGGTGTCAGGGAGCTGTGGGTATCTGCAAAGTGGAGCTTTGCTGCTGCTAACACAGTTGTTTGCTCCCCCTTAGTGGTCACAAGTGCTTCTCTTCATGGCACGTGGACTGGACAGAAGCCACTTCCCCGTCTGTCTGGGAAGACTTGAGGGAAACGAGGATGTCCCAGCGCATACACAGGTATGAGGAAAGCAGAAAGGAGCCGTGCCCAGGCTGTCCTGCTGTTCCAGGTCTGAGCTCTGACGTATGTGTGCAGCACAGGGCCAAAGGCAGGGTTTTCTCCTCTGAGCTGCACAGCTTTTTGCAAGGGAAGGTGAGTTGGGCTGAGCTGCCTCTTTTTTGGGGGTTGTTTTGGGCTTTTTCTTTTTCCATTTTTGTTGCTTCTTTCTGCTCTCTCCTGGCTTTTTGGGGGGCTTTTTTCCCTATTTATTGTTTCTTTCCACTCTCATTTTCTTTGGTCTATTTTTCCCCTGCTGTTTCTCCCTTCTGCTCTCTTCCAGATTTTTAGGGATTTTTTCCCCCTTTAGTCACTTCCTTAAGTGACTTCCTTCTTATTTTCCCCTTTTCTTGTTGCCTTCTGCTCTCTTTTCTTTTTTGGGGTTGCTTTTTCCCCTTTGTTCCTTCCTTCTTTTCTGGTCACTTGGATTAGTTTTTTTCCTATTCCATCCCTTCCTTCTGAACTCTTCTAATTCTTTGTGTTGTGTCTGTTTCCCCTCGTGTCTCTTTGTTCTTCTCTCTCCTCGTTTTGAGGGGTTTTTACCCTTTTTCATAGTTTCTTTCTGCTCTTTTCTCCATTTGGGTTCTTTTTCTTCCCCTTTTCTCACTGCCTCCTGCTCCCTTCTCATGGGTTTGGTTGTTTCTTGTCCCCTTTTGCTGCTTCCTTCTGCTCTCTTCTGGTTTTTGGGGAGGTCTTCCTCCTCCTGTTGCTGCTAAAAAGGGTGGTCTCAGACTAGTAGTATTCTAAAAGAATCCAGTTGAAAGGGGCAGCAGGATTTGGGGTCAGGTTTTCCTGCATGACTGGTGTCTGTCAGAGTCGCTCTGGTCTGTTTGGTAGGAGAGTGTTTAATGGCATAAAAAGCCCAGTCTTTCCTGCTGATGAACTCAGTGGTGTTGGTGCAGTTTGAGGTGAATTTCCCTGTCAAAACCAGGAGTGTCTCAGCACAGAAAGATCAGGGGAAGATTTAGGATGGTCCTTCTGCATAAGGATGAGGAGGGAAGGACATGAAACCAGAAGCTGCTGCCATAGTCAGTGGGCAGCAGTCCTATGGAAAGGTACTTGTAGGTGTGGGGCAGGGACTCTTCTGCAGGCTGAGGCTCTTTGGTGCACCTTCTGCCAAGGAATTGTTCTTCAGTTTCTTCTCTTGTCCCTAAGAGAGGGGTGGAGGGAGCAGCTCCTTCTGCTGATTCCTTCTGCTGGAGCTGCCCCTGCTCCTGATCTGAACCTGTCTGATAGAAATCCTGTGCTGTGGGGGGATGGAAGGACCCAAAAGTGCCATATCTCCTCCTGCTCTGAACAAATCTGTAAACATTCCATAAGGAACATTTCACCCCTAAAAACATATTTCAGTGTTGCTCTAGTGAGGGAAAAATAACAGGTTCCTTTTGGGTGGTGACCATGGGATGTGGTCAGGTACTTTGTGAGGGACAGAAAGCTGGCTAGAAGTCAGGTTGGGTTCTGGAAAGGGCAGACATCTCTTTCTTGAGGTTTGTGGAGTGCTGGGGAGATGGGGGTTGGTGTGTTTGCAGAATGAACTGACTCTGCCTTCATGTTCCCCTCTGAGGGACAATACTGACAGGGGAATGATTTCAAAAGGCTGTTAATTGTCCCTGCAGTGTCTATAACCCTGATTCCTTTGTTGGGAACCCTAATCTGCTTAGCAGATACCAGTAATGATCCAGCTTTATAATGTTCCTGATTCCCAGCCAGCAACTTTGGGATCTGGGTGGGATGACACCAGTGGCAAACCCCTTAGAATGGCCAATGGCCAAATCCAAATCTCCTTCAGAAGGGAAAAGAAATGTGAAGTTCTATAGCACTGAAAATCTGTTTTCTGTGCAGCAGGCAGGGCAGCAGCCTGTGTTTGGAAGCAGCTTGTGTGTGAGACTCTGTGTTTCACATTCCAGTCTCAGTCCCTTTAGCAGCCAGCTGAGGCCTGATCTGAAGGGCTCTGCATGTTCTGGAACATGCCCAGTAACTGGCATTTTTGAGAGCCAGTGGGTCTCTCTTTCTTGCAGCTGTACTTGCTCAGGCCAGACTGAGGGTCAGAAGCTGAGGAGATGCTGAATTCAGTGCAAGAGCCCATCCCTGGCCAAAGGGTGTTCACTCAGGGGAGCTTTATTCCTTCAGAGCTGGTGATGCAGATGTGACAGAGCTGAGGGGACTGGAGAGAAAACAAGAGTGTGAGGAAGTCATAATGCTTAGCAAATGTCTTGTGTGGGGATGGTTTTATAGTGCAGGAGGGTTTGACCTGGTCTGGGTCCTTCTTGTGTGTTTGGCAGGATTAGGTATGACAAGCCCCTTTCTCCAGGCTGAGTGGGGTGAGGCATTTCTGTTCTGCTGGGGGAGCACAGAGCCTGCAGAGCAGCACAGCTTGGCTAGAGAAGAAGGCAGTTCCATTGGGTACAAAAGTCTCCAAGTAGGAGTGAGAGGCAATAGATTCTCAGGGGATCAATCTCTCCAGTCAGGGACCCTCAGGGTGTTTCTCTGGTCCAATTTCCCCCTTGCTGCCAGTGGCAGCGTGTGATTCCTGAGGCTGATGATCACAGCTCTGCACCAGTTTCCAGCTTTCACCCTTCCCAGTGCCTTTCTTCTGTCCTTGCCCTCAGTCCTGTCCCTGTCATGCTGTGCACTGCACTAGTGTTCCCAGCTCCCTTTCCTTGAACCCCCACTTGCAAGCACTGCCCCAGTGCCCTGGTTTCTGTCCTCTACTGTCCTCTTCCTCAGTCCCCATCAACCACCTTGCTTCAAGTCTTTCTCTCCTCTCCAGTTGGAATCCTTTACCCCTCCCTTGCATCCCACACAGCCCTGTCCAGTGCAGCCCTTCAGCCCAGTCCCTGCTGGTCTGTAAATCCATCCCAGATCCTGTCTCTGGGTTCCCTGACACTCACAGCCATCCTCTTTGGACACCCTGAATTCCTCCCACTGCCCTTGTCTCCATCCCCAGCCCTGGTCCCTTCCTGAACAGGGATCCCAGGAGAAAGGTGGAGGAATGGGGCTGGTGGGGAGCAAAGGGAATTCTCCCCCTCAGAGCAGGGGGCAGCCATGGCCCTGGGGGACTGGAAACTTTTGTGTCTCAACTTCTCTCTTCTTCCCTGCTTGACCCAGAGACTCTGCAGGTTCTGCTCAGCAAAGGCATGGTTCCAGCTGTAGAGCTGAAGGAGAAACTCGTGGCTGCATCTCTGGATGTCTGGGTGAGCAGCACCAGGGCACCTGCACCCCTGAGCCCTCTGGGGTGGGCAGAGTGGGGGCACTGGAGAGGGAAACACAGGGACAGGGAATCCCATGATCCAGAATGAGCTGGTCCCACCTGTCCCCTGCCTTTCCTTGCACCCAGTAGGGCTGTACAGACCCAGAGGGTCACCGTGCAGGCCAGGCAGGGCATCTGGTGCCAGAGGAACCCTCAGAATCACCCTCAGGGCTGGGCTGTGCCCTGAGAGATTTTGGGCATCTTGGGTGATGGGCAAGGGGCTCTTGGTGCCACGTGGAGCTGAGGAGAGCCAAGTCCTGTCCTAGGGGTATTGTGGGCTCCAGGTCCTGTCTCCTTCCATGTCTCTGCAGAGAGAAATGCTGGGGGCAAGGCCCCTCACATGGCCCAGGCAGCGCTGGGGGTGACGTTTTGGTCTGTGTCTTTCAGGACTGGAGCTGGTTCCTTCCTGTCCTCCCCTGCAGAGGCATGAGGAGATGATCACCCCTGGATCACCCCACCCGATCCCCTGGGAGCCCTGGGCCCTTTCCCTCCAGTGATCAATAAACCCCTTCAGCAAAGCCCTGCTCTGCCTGTGTCTGTGTGTCCCTGTCCATGTCCATTCCCTCTGCAAATCCTGGATTCTGGGCTCCTCTCTGTCTCCACCCCCATGAAGAGAGTGGCTGAGGGAGTCCAGACTCCTGCAGTGATCTGTAAAGGAGATCCCCTGGCACCCACCACGTGCCCCCAGAGAGGGGCACACTAGGGCAAGCTCACATGGGCTCTGGGTGCTGGGCAGACCTCTTCCTACCCGTGTGGGACGTGGTGTTCTGTGACCAGCGCTGTTCCCCAGGGCTCGGTGCTGGGTCCAGTCCTGTTTAACATCTTCATTGAGACCTTGATGAGGGGACAGCATCCCCCCTCAGCAAGTGCTGATGATCCAGAGCTGGGAGGAGTGGCTGACAGGCAGGACACTGTGCTGCCACCCAGAGAGACCTGGCCAGGCTGGAGAGCTGGGCAGGGAGAGACCAGATGGGGTTCAACAACAGCCAGGGGAGAGTCTGGCACCTGGGAAGGAAGAACTGTTCCTGTCAGGACAGGCTGGGGGGAGCTGCTGGAGAGGAGCTCTGGGGAGAAGGACCTGGGGGTGCTGGTGGGTGACAGGGTGGCCATGAGCCAGCAGTGTGTCCTGGGGCTGAGAGAGACAATGGGATCCTGGGGGCATCAGGAGGAGTGTGGGCAGCAGGTCACAGGAGGGGATCCTCCCCTCTGCTCTGCCCTGCTCAGGCCCCACCTGGAGTGTTGTGTCCAGTGCTGGGCTCCCTGGGATCAAACAGCCAGGGATCTCCTGGAGAGAGTCCAGAGGAGGCTCTGGAGATGCTGAAGGGCCTGGAGCATCTCCCCTGTGAGGAAAGGCTGAGGGAGCTGGGGCTGTTCAGCCTGGAGAGAAGAAGGTTAAGAGGGGATCCTTCTTTATAAATATCTGAAGTATGGGACAGAGGGGGACATGGGCAGCCTCTTCTCAGTGTCTGTGGGGACAGGACAAGGGGCGATGGCTGCAAGTTGGAGCAGAGGAAGTTCCACACCAACCTGGGGAAGAACTTTTCCCTAGTGAGGGTGAGAGAGCCCTGGGCCAGGCTGCCCAGTGGGGTGTGGAGTCTCCTTCTCTGGAGAGATTCCAGCCCAGTCTGGACATGGACCTGTGTGATATGAGCTGGGGAGCTGCTTTGGCAGGGGGGTTGGACGCCATGAGCTCTGGAGGTCCCTCCCCACCCCCTGGGGTTCTGTGATGCTGTGAAATGGGCTGGGGGAAGTGTTTGACCATTTGGGGTTCATGTCTCAAGACCCTCCTCTTGTTTTGATGGGGCAGTAAAGGAGATGATGAATCTTGTCCCTGGTTGAGTCTCTTTGGCCTGTGATGATAACTGCTGGCTGATCTCTCCCTGCCCTCACCTCACACTTTGGGTCTCCTGTCAGGCTGAAGAGGGGCACTGACAGAGTGGCTTTGGTGGGCACCTGCTCCAGCCTGTGTCCTTCCCACCACTCTTTGGCTGTGGCAGTTGTCTCTGCCCCCAAAGCCTGAGAGGAGACATGCTCAGCACATGGAACTGGGGCCTGACTGCTTCCTTGCACCCCCTCAGGATGCTGGGAGCTGTGGTACCCCCCTCTGCATCACACCCCCCAGGTGACACCAGCCCAGTTGGGGCAGAATCCCCCTTCTGTGGGGCTGGCTCTTCTGCTTGATCAAGTACATCAGGTCTACCTTCAATCACAGCCTCCAATGTTCTCCTCTCTTCATGGGGAGGCTCTGCCAGGAACGGGCCTCAGTGGGGCCAATTCACACCCTGAGAGGCCCTTGAGCTGCTTCTTCTCACCTTAACTCTTGGAGAGGGACACTGCTCCAACCTCCTCCCAGGATTCTGCAGCTCATGGAATCACCCTGGGGCTCAGCATAGAAGTTGGGAAAGCCCCCTAAGGACCTGTGGGTCTTCCCATTGTTTTCTTCAGGGTTGACAAGACTTTTGGAGAGGTTGGAGGACTCGACTCACAGGGGGAAGATTTCAACGAGCACTGCATTAAATCATAAAAAGAAGAGAGGTTTTGCTATTTTCCAGCTTTTTAGGTTTTTAGTTTTGAGCAGGGACAGGAGCTTTCTCTCTCCAGTTGATATTGACCCAGAGGATCTCCTAAGGAGGTATGGAAAGCTCACACCAGCTGTGTCCATGAGTTGTTCCCCCCACCCACACAGCATTCCTCTACACCTCCCCAGCCCCACCACGTCTCCAGGGGATGCTTGGCAGTTGCACTCTTTTCCTCCATCAGGCTCCTGCTCTGAGCCTGCAGCTGAATGTTCCAGGCTCTTGGCTGCAATTCCCACCCCGTTTACCCTGAGCACTGGCTGCAAAGAGGGACAGAATTCTGCCTCATTTGGAAAAGAATGATAAAAACTGTCCAGGAGTTGAGAGGCAACAATAAACTGGTTGGAGTGGCTGCACACTAACCAGCTCCCAGGGGAAAGTCACTCAGTGTGAAGGTCCATGGGAGGAATGAAGATCCCTGGGGGTTTACTAGAAGTTTCTGAGGGCTGTGGGTGATGAAACTCCTCCAGAACATTGATGTGTGCCTCCCTGAACGCTGACTAGAGCAGGGAACCAGAGGGAGCAATGTCAAGGTTGCCAAGTGGAAAAGATCCAGGCGTCCTGTGTGATGGAGCCACTTGGATGTGCCCTGTCATGCCACAGGTCCCAGAGCTAACACCCATCACAGTGACATGGGGAGGCTTCTGGTCTTCATCAGCTGAGGTTCCTCTCTGGTCACCATGAGGGTGGAAGCTCGCAGAGTGCCTACACACCCTGTCCCCTCCAACCCAGTCCTGCCCAGCTAACCCTTGACCTTTTCCTGTGCCCCCATCCTAACGTCTGCCCTTGAGCTCTCACCTACCCCCTTCCTCTAAAGGCCAATGGCAAAGCTGAAACACTCACCAGACACCTGAAGATTAATCAGTCCCTAATCACAGACTCACAGGGGTTGGAAGGGATCTTGAGATCCCATGGGGTCCAACCCCCTGCCAAAGCAGGGTCCCTAGGACAGGGCACACAGGGCGGTGTCCAGATGGGGCTGGAATCTCTCCAGAGAAGGAGACTCCACACCCCCTGGGCAGCCTGTCCCAGGGCTCCCTCACTCTCACTGGGGAAAAGTTCTTCCCCATGTTGGTGTGGAACTTCCTATGCTCCAACTTGCAGCCATTGCCCCTTGTCCTGTCCCCACAGACACTGAAAGGAGGCTGGCCATTTCCCCCTGTGTCCCACACTTGAGATATTTAAAAACATTAAAATATCTCCTCTTAACCTTCTTTTCTCCAGGCTGAACAGCCCCAGCTCCCTCAGCCTTTCCTCCCAGGGGAGATGCTCCAGGCCTTTCAGCATCTCCATAGCCTCCTCTGGACTCTCTCCAGGAGATCCCTGTCTCTTTTATCCCAGGGAGCCCAGCGCTGGACACAACACTCCAGGTGGGGCCTGAGCAGGGCAGAGCAGAGGGGAGGATCCCCTCCTGTGACCTGCTGCCCACACTCCTCCTGATGCCCCCAGGATCCCATTGTCTCTCTCAGCCCCAGGGCACACTGCTGGCTCATGGCCACCCTGTCACCCACCAGCACCCCCAGGTCCTTCTCCACAGAGCTCCTCTCCAGCAGCTCACCTCCAGCCTGTCCTGATCTCAGCAGTTCTTCCTTCCCAGGTGCCAGACTCTCCACTTGCTTTTGTTGAGCCCCATCTGGTGTCTCCCTGCCCAGCTCTCCAGCCTGGCCAGGTCTCTCTGGATGGCAGCGCAGTGTCCTGCCTGTCAGCCACTCCTCCCAGCTCTGGATCAGCAGGACTGAGCCCCTGAGGCAGCCCTGGCCACTGCTGCTAGCTGAGGCGGGCACAGGAGGGGACACTGAGCTCTGCACGATGCTGCTCCATTGCACCCTGCATCTCCTCCTGCTCCTTTCGCTGGGTGGGAATAGGGGCACTCAGGGGCCAGGCTCTCCTTTCCAGCCTGCGAGGACAAGGGTGACACTCCACACCTACCAGAGTCTGCAGCAGCTCCCTGTGCCGTCGTGCCTGCGCAGCACAGCGCTCCAGGCGCTCACGGAGCCTGCAGAGCTCTTCCTCCATCGCTTCCTCAGGCTTGGCTTCCTTCACCACCTCCTCCTGCGTGGCCGTGAGGGGAGCCAGCGGGGTGTGAGGGCACACCTGTGGGCACAGTGCAGCACCTGACACTGGCAGGGACAGTCCCCAAGCACAGGGGTGCCCACCCTCTCTCGCAGACACGATGCAGCCAGGCGGATGCACAGTCAGGGGTGCACAGGATCCGTTTGGGTGCTGAGCACGTGGCAGGAGGTGGTGGGGGCCACCAGGGACTGCTGAGAAGTCGTTAGGGACTGCTCCCTAAACTCCTGCCCAGCAGCACTGAGGCCGGGTTCCCCTCCAAATGCACCCTTGCCTCTTGGAGCAGCTTCTTCTATGGGCACCCATGTCCCAAAATCTACTGTGACGTCACAGTGACACGGCCATCACTGTCCAATCCACTGTGGGGGTTGGCTTGGTGGTCAGCATCATGACACAGTTAATAAGGCCGTGAGGCCCCACCCCTCCATTGTGAGGTCATTGCCAGGACAGGTCTCTAAGGCCGCACTCGCTCCCCCTGGGCTGGCTGCAGGTGCTGTCTCCACTCCTGCGCAGTCAGGGGAGGCAGCAGCTGCTGACAGGGAGGCACACTCAGTGTTGGTGGCTGCTGGCAGCAGCATTTGGTGGCTATCCTTGCAGCCATGAGCTGGCACGGTGTGGGACGGGGGCCTGTGGCACGCAGCCGCCCTTCGCCCTGCCGTGGCCTGGCGTCGCAGGACAGGCACAAGCAGCAGCTGGAGAGGCTGCGGGCTGAGCTGGAGGCCGAGCGACTCCGCTCCCAAGAGCTGTGCCAAAGCTTTGCTGCTGCAACTCGCCGGCTGAAGGAGGCGGCGGAGCGGGAGCGGCAGCTCCTGGCCCAACGGCTGCAGGCCCAAGGGGAGCAGCAGCAGGCACAGGGGCTCCAGCGGCTGCGGGAACAGAACCAGCGGCAGCGGGAGGTGGAGATCCGCCAGCTGCTGCGCTGGAAGGAGGCTGAGCTGGACGAGGCGCAGGGGGTGCTGATGCAGCAGCGTGATAACACCATCCATCAGGCACGGGACCTGCAGAAGCAGCTGGCAGAGGAGCTGGTGAGAGGAGCCTGGAGCAGCGGCCAGGCCCCTGGTGAGATCCGGGACGTCCTGGGCAAGCTGCGCTGGAAGGCCGATAGCAAGATGGCCGCCCACATCATCCACCTCCAAGAGCAGCTGCTGCAGCAGAGGAGACTCTTTGAGAAGTACATCTTGGAGCGGTTCGACGGCCAGCAGCCTGCTGCCTGCAGTGAGGCCAGGGCACGCCTGCAGACCCTCCTGGGCACCGGGGCCAGCAAAGCCTGCTCTTTGGAGACCCTCATGCCACCTTCCTCCCTAGACTCACACGGGCAGGAGGAAACCCAGGAGAGCGTAAAGGATGCCCATCTCCAGGAGGAAGGAAACAGTGCGGAGGTTCCGCCTGAGGCTGTACGGGAAGACTTGGTGCCCCACAACCTGTGCTCCCTGCCACAGGGAAGTGCTGGCGCTGGGCGGGCTGTGGCAGAGGTGGGTGTTCAGAGCCCAGGGCTGCGGGAGGACTGGCTGCCTGGCAGCAGTCACAGCAGGCTGCTGGAGCAGAGCGGCAGCCTGCGGGGTGCGGTAAAGGACCTGGAGAGGCGGTGCCGCGTCCTGCAAGAGGAGAACTGTCTTGTGGGGAAGGGAAGCTCTCCTCAAGTGCGGGAGGAGGTGGAAAGGCTCAAGCAGATCGCTGCTAAGCTGGGTCTCATCAGCCAGCAGCTGCAGGAAAGAGCCAGGAAACTGCAGAGCATCCCTCACCTCATCAGTGCTCGAGGGCCACTGCACATGTAAAGCTGCCCTGAGGAACTGGGCACGATACGGTGTCTGTCCTGTCATCTTCTAATAAACCTTGTTGAACTCACTCTCTGTGGGATCTCGATCTCAACCCTGTGTGCCTGTGAACCAAAAGGACCCTGTGCCAGCTACTGGGGGGTGCTGTGGGTGGGTCGGGTGCCAGGTGCTGTAGGCACACCCAGCCTGTGCCAGCTACTGGAGTGGGTCCCAGTCAGTGCAGCTTGTGGAGCGAGTGGGGGCTCTCAGTGTAGGTGAAAAGACATGGAAAAAATGAATCAAATTGAATTAAATAATAGGAAGCATGCGACAGGCTAAAGGAATGGAATGGAGCGGAGCTGTGTGGAATGGAATAGAAATGGCCCTGGCCATGGAATGAAAGAAAAGGAAAGGAAAAAAGATGGAATGAACAGCGAAGGTAAAGAAATCATGGAGAGAGATTTACAAAGAAAGTAACCACGGGAAATTAAATAATCACACAGGAGGAATTTAATACAGGGGTGAAGAAAAAGGAAAGAAACCCCCTGTTCCTCCCAGGCATCTCCTGGGCAGGGATGTGCCTGCTGCACCCAGCACTCTGCTGGGAGCTCCCTTGGAGGAACCCGGGGCACGGAGCCACGAGTTCTGCTCCCTGCTGAGGCGGCCAAAATCTCCCTTCTGCTGCTACTGCCAGGAGAAGAGACGCGTGTGCCTGGGAAGGTCTGACCAGGAGTCAGGCTAAAGGTCTCTCAAACGCCGACACGGGCTGCCATCACTCTCTGCAGGTTAATTAATCCTATTCTCAGATGAATAACATTGCTCTAGTTCCTACCAAGGGGGAGGGGAGTTAATTCAAGAACCTTACCAGCATTCAAATGCTAACAGAGCCCTGTGCTCACAGATCTTTCCTCCTTGTGTCTGGCTGTCATGATAGAAAGCCCCCCTATGCCTTCCCAAGCTGTCCACAGAAGTCTGACCAGCGCCAAAGCTGTGGTGGGTCACTGTGACAAGTCCCTGCCTGGCTTCCTTTGTGACATCATCATACTTTGCGGATCCCCGTGTCACAGGGGCTGCCTGCGGGGAGGTTTCAGGATGGGGACGTCTTTCAGCCCCGGCTCCTTTGGTTTGGGAGCTACAACTGGGCACTTGGCACGCTGCCAACGGACAGCCGCTCCAGGAGAAAAATCCCCAGGGCAGGGGCTGGGTAGGAAGGGTGGGGGAGATGCCCTCTGTTAAAAAGAGGATAGATTGTGAGGAGCAATAGCTAGGAGCAGGTTGAGAGCCTGTGGGTCAGAATTAGGGATGGGTCTAATAAAGAACAGCTGGGGATAGGGGTCTACTACAGGCCACCTGATCCAAGAGAGACTCCTGGTGAGGCTTTCCTCCTTCAGCTGCAGGAGGCATCACGGTCGCAGGCACTCATCCTGATGGGGACTTTACCCACCCTGACATCTGCTGGGAAAGCCACAGGGCGAGCTGCAGGAGATCCAGGAGACTCCTGGAGTCTATAGATGACAACTTTCTGGTTCAGGTATGGGACAGACCGACCAGAGGTGATGCATTGCTGGACCTGGTGCTCGCCGATGTGGGGGAGATCATTAAAGGTGTTAAGGGTGGAGACAGCCTGGGCTGCAGCGACCATGCCCTAGTTGGGTTTTCCATCTCAAGGAATGTGGGCCTGGCAAAGAGTGGGATCAGGACCCTGAAATTTAGGAGAGCGAACTTGAGGCTGTGTAAGGACTTGTTGGCCAAGATCTGCTGGGAGGTGGTTCTTAGAGACAGAAATGTTGAGGAAAGTTGGCTACTCTTTAAGGATGCCTTTCTGAGAGCTCAAACCCACCACCCATCCCCATGGGCACCCACTGGGCCTCCCCCATCCTCCTCTTCCTCGTCACTGTCCCAGGAAACCAGGGGGTGGTGAGGACGTGGCCATGGAGATGATGATGATGATGATGATGATGATGATGATGATGATGGTGGTGGTGGGAGCGGGCGACTCCCTGGTGTCCTTCCTCCTTCCCCAGGGCTGCGGGCGGCCGTGATGCTGGTGGAGTCCGGAGGGGCCTCCAGACGCCCAGGGGGTCCCTGCGCCTCCTCTGCAAGGCCTCTGGCTTCGACTTCAGCAGCTTTGCCATGAACTGGGTGTGCCAGGCACCCGGGAAGGGGCTGGAATTTGTCGCGTTTATTCCCAGCGGTGGCAGTGCCTACTACGCGCCATCAGTCCAGGGCCTGTTCAGCATCTCCAGGGACAACTCCCAGAGCACGGTGACGCTGCAGATGAACAGCCTCAGGGATGGTGACACGGCCACCTACTACCCCCCTTGGCCGCTCGGGTCATTGCTCGCAGACACCAATGTGATGGACGGCAAATGGCGTTTATTGACACGTGGAACAGCATTATATAGCTTAGGTTTACAACGTCACTTCCATCTGCTTACTCATAGACTAAACGCTATTGGCTATAGGGAGAAGGGTCCTACCTTTCCGTACAGCACGACATCTTCCGACCGCAGGGCCCTAGCTACCGACATTTCCCCCCTCCCTATGCTTAACCAAATACCAACAATAAATTCAAAAATGCTAAGTCATCTTCCAATAGTATTTACAGTCAAGCCAACACGCCAAGGCTGGCGAGCCAGCGAGCGTTGCAATTCGCCGTAAATGGAAATGCAGTTTAACAACAACATTCTTGCTATTTCTCCGCATGGATACATCTTGTCAAGGACACATTGTGAAACCACCAAAAGGGTCTATGGGCCCGCCATAGTTTCCCAATTTTCCTCTTTGTATTTGTGCTATGAGTGTGCCAACATCCTTTGCAGCAGGCGCCTTGCAGCAAAGAGATGAGGCATGGCAACATAAGCAACACAATTACAACCACTCTCAAAATAAGCAAACCTGTTCCAATCAACCCACCAAAAATTCCCTATGCATGACAGTGTATCCAGCACAAAAGTTCTCCTTTCTTTCTGCACCCATCTTGATCAACTCAGACCTCAGCTATGGCTCTTCCTATGGTTTTACTAGTGTTATTAAACAAACACTGCAAAGATCAGAAAACAACAAAGTTTACCTATCTTATACTGATATGTCATGATCTCGCAATAGCGAGCGTAAGGCACACTAGGCGAGTGGTAACTGGGGGGTAACTGGAAGCAACTGTGTAACTGGGGATAACTAGGGATAATTCTTAAACAAGTACACTCTTAAAGCAGTCGATGGCTTTCTACTAGTATGATGTTAACCTTCTCTAACCGGCTCTTGACAAAATGACGCAAGTTTATTTAACATACAGGGTCCCAAGATTAATGTTGCAGATCTTCATCGATGGCAGTTTGTAGTTGAGATAGGCCTTGTTGCTGGGTCACTAGGGAGGTCACTCCTGCAGCTGTGCCAGCTACTCCCAGACTAGGCAGCGTCACTATTGTTATGGCACTTCTCTTTTTTGCAGTCTGTTGTCAGCTTCTCTCCAATGATAGTACATCTCTTCTACTGGATGGTGTAGGACCCTGGGAACAATTAAAACTTGTACGCAAAAGTTAGTAGAATCATAACCAACAAGAACTCGTAAGACTTGGATTTGACTGATTCAGCAACTTGAAGGTAGCATTTAACACATTAAAAAATGGCTTGTAGCTTTATTCTGGACCTCTGATGTCTAGAAGTTATCTGCACACCTGCTGTGTTTTGATCCTCTTATTATGGGTAGTATGTTCACTTATTTCCAAATAGTTTCTCAGTATAAGTAATTTTCCTATAGCATGGGAATTCAAGGATACTGTCAGGGCCTATGTCTTTGTGAGGAGAGCCAGACTGCCGGCAAGCCTGCTGTCCTTTCAAATAATTTTTCTTTTTTAGTTTCTGCTTGTTGGAGGTCTCTGCAAGGGCCCTTTGCAGAAAGCTCACCAAGCATGGCACCAAATTCAATAATCCAAATTTGGCCTTTGACGATATCCAGCCTGAAATTCCCTACTCATGAAGCCAATTGTCCAATATGAAAAATATCTTTTGGGCTTAATTTATTAGTTTCCTTTGTGATTGTATTTGTTTGATTCGCCAATCAGGAGTGTCAGGAGTGCAGGTAACATCACATTTATGTGCAGGCATCTGTTGTAGTCTGTGATTTTAGGTCCAGTTTAATAGACTTAAGCGGACACCACTTCACTTTGCCATCTTTTCTGACAGCAGCATACCCTCGTCCTGTTAGGACTCGCCTCCGCCTTTGTTCCCATTCTCCCAGCTCATTTCTGTAATCAATTGCGGACCGCTCATCCCAGCTGGTGTCCGGTCTGGAGTTGGAACTCGACTGACTGGTTACTTCCGGGTTCCTGTTCCTTTTTGTCGGGCTCCGGCCCCACCCACCTCCCTTGCGGGCGGGCCGTTCCCCCCTTGGCTCGCCCCGCCTTCTAAACGGCGGGCCGTTTGCCCTATAAGCGCATGTTTTCGGACGGACGGCTCTCCGCCCCTCGCTCGCGCTCCTCCCCCCTTTCCGTTTGCATGCGCTTGTCGGTTTTAAAACTCCCTCCTTGTTCCCGCCGGGGATGTCTGCGCGCCGCAGTTCCCCTTTTTGCTCGGCGCCATCTTGGGGCGCACGAGGCGGTGGTTTAGCCCAAGCTTCCCCAGACTCCGACTTCCCCGCAGCGCCCCTAGCCTCCTCGGCTAGTCCACCCCAGAAGGATTTTGCTCGCTTCTGTCCCTCCGTAAGCGGGTCGGGGGTCGGGGATTGAGGGGACGTATCGCCCTCTCGTGGATTTTTAGGCTCAGCGGACTCGTCACCGTCTGGGGGGTGCGAAGTCTGCGTAGCTGCCCCGACTCCCAATTTCGGGGTGGCCATCAAACATTTCTTTGCTGCCCTCCAGGTCTCCTGCTCTTGTATGGCCTTCTGCAAGGCCTGTACAACTTTTTCCCATGATTTAAGATTTTTCCCACTCCCCGAGGACATCGTCTCCTCGGCTAACGTTTTAGTACATTTATCCCACACTTCGGGGTGGAGAAAATCCACCGGCTGATCAATGACCCCAATCTGTAAAAGCCTCGCAACAGCGAGAATAAAATTTCTGGGTCTACAATCAATACCCCACTGTTTATGTAACTGCAATACGACCTTCACAAGGGCTTTCATCCTCCTTGTTGGTCCTGGAGCGTCCTCCTCTGCCGGACTGGTCTTACCACTCCGGCCACCGTTCACCCGTCCAGGCGAATTCCCGGGTTTCAGCACCACTTGTTGCCTTCGGATGGCGTGGTGGCCCTTCTCAGGAACGGCGCGACGGCTCCCCCTTGGCCGCTCGGGTCATTGCTCGCAGACACCAATGTGATGGACGGCAAATGGCGTTTATTGACACGTGGAACAGCATTATATAGCTTAGGTTTACAACGTCACTTCCATCTGCTTACTCATAGACTAAACGCTATTGGCTATAGGGAGAAGGGTCCTACCTTTCCGTACAGCACGACATCTTCTGACCGCAGGGCCCTAGCTACCGACAATAGTCTGTGCTGCCACCACTGCTGCTAATCCTCGCGACGAATTCCAGCCCCTTCCCAGGTGCCTGGCGCATCCATCCCATGGCAAAGCTGCTGAAGGTGAAGCCAGAGGCCTTGCAGAGGAGGCGCAGGGACCCCCCAGGCGTCTGGAGGCCCCTCCGGACTCCACCAGCATCACGGCCGCCCGCAGCCCTGGGGAAGGAGGAAGGACACCAGGGAGTCGCCCGCTCCCACCACCATCATATAATTGTATTATATTATTATATTATATATAATATATTATATATATAATCTTGTATTCTGAAATAAATCTGAAAATTACTGATGTAATTTTCCAGCTCTATCAGCATCAAGTTTCAAAAATGCCAAATATCCAGCACCAGCACCCAAGCAGAAGTTGTGAGGGATGAAGGATCTCACTGGCCTGAAACCTCCCCAGGTTGTGCACGAGGAGCACCAGGAAAGGTCACCCCCTTCACACGCTGCTTGGCCGTAGCAGGCAGCTGAGGAGAGAGATGTCATGGGTATGAAACTGTCTCATGTGTAACTGCTGTTTGTTGTCAGAGAAATCTGTCCCTGCCTGTGAGCACAGATGATGCCAGGAAAAGCGTTGGGAGTCCCAGGAGGCCAGCGAGGGAGCTGCTGGGCTGGGGGAAGAGCAAGGTTCTCCAGGCAGGGTTGGATCTCAAGAGACTGCTTCTCCTGCCTGTCCAGACCCATATCCATCACAGGATGCTGCTGTCACTGCTTCTATCAACTGAGCCATGAGGGAAAATGGAGGTGAAGGAAAAATATCCTCCATTGAATTATACCATTGAAATCTTCCT
>BSDF01000167.1:0-29840 GCA_027925045.1 Hypotaenidia okinawae
ATTCAAAACATGCTGAATGTCCAGCAATAACTCCCAAACTAATGAAGGTAGGACTGAAATATAGCATGTCTGAAACCTCATAAAGGAACACAGAAGCAGCCCCGGTCACACTGCCTCTCAGCCTTTTCCTTTGAAAGAAAACTAAAACTTTCCTTGTACATCCTCAGGTGTTTTTCTCGGCCGTAGCAGACTGAAAGTCAGAGCATGATGAACGTCCAGCAATAACTCCCAAAATAAAGTAGGACAGAAAGACTGAGCTTTTCTGAAACCTCCTAACAGAAGAAAGAAACAGACCCTGTCACTCTAGGTCTCAGCCTTTTCGCTTGCAAGAAAACTAGGAACATTCCTGGTACCTCCTCAGGTGTTTTTCTCAGCTGCCAGTGAGACTGCAATTCAAAACATGCTGAACGTCCACCAATAACTCCCAAACTAAAGAAACTAGGACAGAAAGACAGAGCTTTTCTGAAACCGCCTAACATAAGAAAGAAACAGCCCCTGTTACTCTAGCTCTCAGTCTTTTCCCTTGGAAGAAAACTAGGAACATTCCTGGTACCTCCTCAGTTGTTTTTCTCGGCCGTAGCAGACTGCAATTCAGAGCATGCTGAACGTCCAGCAATAACTCCCAAACAAATGAAGGTAGGACTGAAAGACAGAGGTTTTCTGAAACCTCCTACCAGAAGAAAGAAACAGCCCCTGTCACTCAGTCTCTCAAGAATTTCCCTTGCAAGAAAACTAGGAACATTCCTTGTACCTCCTCAGGTGTTTTTCTGGGCAGTAGCAGACTGCAATTCAAAACATGCTGAACGTCCAGCAATAAATCCCAAACTAAGGAAACCAGGACAGGAAGACAGAGCTTTTCTGAAACCCCCTAAGAGAAGAAAGAAACAGCCCCTGTCACTCTAGCTCTCAGCCTTTTCCCTTTCAAGAAAACTAGGAAGATTCCTGGTACCTCCTCAGGAGATTTTCTCGGCCGTAGCAGACTGCAATTCAAAACATGCTGAACGTCCAGCAATAAATCCGAAACTAATGAAGGTAGGACTGAAAGACATAGCATGTCTGAAAACTCGTAAGGGATCACAGAATCAGACTCTGTCCTTCTGGCTCTCAGCCTTTTCCTTTGCAAGAGAACTAGGAACATTCCTGGTACCTCCTCAGGTGTTTTTCTCGGCCGTAGCAGACTGCAATTCAAAACATGCTGAACGTCCAGCAATAACACCCAAACTAAAGAAACTAGGACAGAAAGACAGAGCTTTTCCGAAACCGCCAAACAGAAGAAAGAAACAGCTTCTGCCACTCTATCTCTCAGCCTTTTCCCTTACAAGAAAACTAGGAACATTCCTGGTACCTCCTCAGGTGTTTTTCTCAGCAGTAGCAGACTGCAATTCAGAACATGTTGAACGTCCAGCAATAACTCACAAACTAAAGACACTATGACAGAAACACAGAGCTTTTATGAAACCGCCTAACAGTAGAAAGAAACAGCCTATGCCACTCTAGCTCTCAGCCTTTTCCCTTGCAAGAAAACTCGGAACATTCCTGGTACCTCCTCAGGAGATTTTCTCAAACGTAGCAGACTGCAATTCAAAACATGCTGAACGTCCAGCAATAACTCCCAAACTAAAGAAACTAGTACAGAAAGACAGAGCTTTTCTGAAACCTCTTACCAGAAGAAAGAAACAGCCCCTGTCACTCAGTCTCTCAAGAATTTCCCTTGCAAGAAAACTAGGAACATTCCTGGTACCTCCTCAGGTGTTTTTCTCGGCCATCGCAGACTGCAATTCAAAACATGCTGAACGTCCAGCAATAGCTCCCAAACTAAAGAAACTAGGACAGAAATATAGAGCTTTTCTGAAACCCCTAACAGAAGAAAGAAACAGCCCCTGTCACTCTAGCTCTCAGCCTTTTCCCTTGCAAGAAAGTTAGGAACATTCCTGGTACCTTCTCAGGAGATTTTCTCAGACGTAGCAGACTGCAATTCAAAACATGCTGAACGTCCACCAATAACTCCCAAACTAAAGAAACTAGGACAGAAAGACAGAGCTTTTCTGAAACCGCCTAACATAAGAAAGAAACAGCCACTGTTACTCTAGCTCTCAGTCTTTTCCCTTGGAAGAAAACAAGGAACATTCCTGGTACCTCCTCCTGTGTTTTTCTCGGCCGTAGCAGACTGCAATTGAAAACATGCTGAACGTCCAGCAATAACTCCCAAAGAAAAGAAACTAGGACAGAAATACAGAGGTTTTCTGAAACCTCCTACCAGAAGAAAGAAACAGCCCCTGTCACTCAGTCTCTCAAGAATTTCCCTTGCAAGAAAACTAGGAACATTCCTGGTACCTCCTCAGGTGTTTTTCTCGGCCGTAGCAGACTGCAATTCAAAGCATGCTGAAGGTCCAGCAATAACACCCAAACTAAAAAACTAGGACAGAAATACAGAGCTTTTCTGAAAACCCCTAACAGAAGAAAGAAACAGCCCCTGTCACTCAGTCTCTCAAGAATTTCCCTGGCAAGAAAACTAGGAACATTCCTGGTACCTCGTCAGGTGTTTTTCTCGGCCGTAGCAGACTGCAATTCAAAACATGCTGAAAGTCCAGCAATAACTCCCAAACTAAAGAAACTAGGGCAGAAATATAGAGCTTTTCTGAAACCCCCTAACAGAAGAAAGAAACAGCCCCTGTCACTCTAGCTCTCAGCCTTTTCCCTTGCAAGAAAGTTAGGAACATTCCTGGTACCTTCTCAGGAGATTTTCTCAGACGTAGCAGACTGCACTTCAAAACATGCTGAACGTCCAGCAATAACTCCCAAACTAAAGAAACTAGGACAGAAAGACAGAGGTTTTCCGAAACCTCCTAGCAGAAGAAAGAAACAGCCCCTGTCACTCAGTCTCACAAGGATTTCCCTTGCAAGAAAACTAGGAACATTCCTGGCACCTCCTCAGGAGATTTTTTCGGCCGTAGCAGACTGCAATTAAAAACATGCTGAACGTCCAGCAATATCTCACAAACTTATGAAGGTAAGACTGAAAGACATAGCATGTCTGAAACCTCGTAAGGGAACACAGAAGCAGCCCCGGTCACACTGCCTCTCAACCTTTACTTTTGCAACAGAACTATAAATATTCCTGGTACATACTCAGGTGTTTTTCTTGGCCGTAGCAGACTGAAATTCAAAACATGCTGAAGGTCCAGCAATAACTCCCAAACTAAAAAAATTAAATATAGAAAGAGAGAGCTTTTCTGAAACCTCCTACCAGAAGAAAGAAACAGCCCCTGTCACTCAGTCTCTCAAGAATTTCCCTTGCAAGAAACCTAGGAACATTCCTGGTACCTCCTCAGGTGTTTTTCTCGGCCGTAGCAGACTGCAATTCAAAGCATGCTGAACGTCCAGCAATAAGTCCCTAACTAAGGAAACTAGGACAGAAAGACAGAGTTTTTCCGAAACCGCCTAACAGAAGAAAGAAACAGCCCCTGTCACTCTAGCTCTCAGCCTTTTCCCTTGCAAGAAAACTAGGAACATTCCTGGTACCTCCTCAGGTGTTTTTCTCGGCCGTAGCAGACTGCAATTCAGAACATGTTGAACGTCCAGCAATAACACCCAAAACTAAAGAAACTAGGACAGAAATATAGAGCTTTTCTGAAACCCCCTAACAGAAGAAAGAAACAGCCCCTGTCACTCTAGCTCTTAGCCTTTTCCCTTGCAAGAAACCTAGGAACATTCCTGGTACCTCCTCAGGTGTTTTTCTCAGCAGTAGCAGACTGCAATTCAGAACATGTTGAACGTCCAGCAATAACTCACAAACTAAAGACACTATAACAGAAAGACAGAGCTTTTCTGAAACCGCCTAACAGTAGAAAGAAACAGCCTATGCCACTCTAGCTCTCAGCCTTTTCCCTTGCAAGAAAACTCGGAACATTCCTGGTACCTCCTCAGGAGATTTTCTCGGCCGTCGCAGACTGCAATTCAAAACATGCTGAACGTCCAGCAATAACTCCCAAACTAAAGAAACTAGGACAGAAAGACAGAGCTTTTCTGAAACCTCTTACCAGAAGAAAGAAACAGCCCCTGTCACTCAGTCTCTCAAGAATTTCCCTTGCAAGAAAACTAGGAACATTCCTGGTACCTCCTCAGGTGTTTTTCTCGGCCATCGCAGACTGCAATTCAAAACATGCTGAACGTCCAGCAATAACTCCCAAACTAAAGAAACTAGGACAGAAAGACAGAGCTTTTCTGAAACCGCCTAACATAAGAAAGAAACAGCCCCTGTTACTCTAGCTCTCAGTCTTTTCCCTTGGAAGAAAACTAGGAACATTCCTGGTACCTCCTCAGGTGTTTTTCTCGGCCGTAGCAGACTGCAATTCAGAGCATGCTGAACGTCCAGGAATAACTCCCAAACTAATGAAGGTAGGACTGAAAGACAGAGGTTTTCTGAAACCTCCTACCAGAAGAAAGAAACAGCCCCTGTCACTCAGTCTCTCAAGAATTTCCCTGGCAAGAAAACTAGGAACATCCCTGGTACCTCCTCAGGTGTTTTTCTCGGCCGTAGCAGACTGCAATTCAAAACATGCTGAACGTCCAGCAATAACTCCCAAACTAAAGAAACTAGGACAGAAATACAGAGGTTTTCTGAAATCTCCTACCAGAAGAAAGAAACAGCCCCTGTCACTCTAGCTCTCAGCCTTTTCCTTTGCAAGAAAACTAGAAACATTCCTGGTACATCCTCAGGTGTTTTTCTCGGCCGTAGCAGACTGCAATTAAAACATGCTGAACGTCCAGCAATAAGTCACAAACTTATGAAGGTAAGACTGAAAGACATAGCATGTCTGAAACCTCATAAGGGAACACAGAAGCAGCCCCGGTCACTCTGCCTCTCAGCCTTTTCTTTTGCAAGAAAACTAGAAATATTCCTGGTACATCCTCAGGTGTGTTTCTCGGCCGTAGCAGACTGCAATTCAAAACATGCTGAACGTCCAGCAATAACTCCCAAACTAAAGAAACTAGGACAGAAATATAGAGCTTTTCTGAAACCCCCTAACAGAAGAAAGAAACAGCCCCTGTCACTCTAGCTCTCAGCCTTTTCCCTTGCAAGAAAGTTAGGAACATTCCTGGTACCTTCTCAGGAGATTTTCTCAGACGTAGCAGACTGCAATTCAAAACATGCTGAACGTCCACCAATAACTCCCAAACTAAAGAAACTAGGACAGAAAGACAGAGCTTTTCTGAAACCGCCTAACATAAGAAAGAAACAGCCCCTGTTACTCTAGCTCTCAGTCTTTTCCCTTGGAAGAAAACTAGGAACATTCCTGGTACCTCCTCAGTTGTTTTTCTCGGCCGTAGCAGACTGCAATTCAGAGCATGCTGAACGTCCAGCAATAACTCCCAAACAAATGAAGGTAGGACTGAAAGACAGAGGTTTTCTGAAACCTCCTACCAGAAGAAAGAAACAGCCCCTGTCACTCAGTCTCTCAAGAATTTCCCTTGCAAGAAAACTAGGAACATTCCTTGTACCTCCTCAGGTGTTTTTCTGGGCCGTAGCAGACTGCAATTCAAAACATGCTGAACGTCCAGCAATAAATCCCAAACTAAGGAAACTAGGACAGAAAGACAGAGCTTTTCTGAAACATCCTAGCAGAAGAAACAGCCCCTGTCACTCTAGCTCTCAGCCTTTTCCCTTTCAAGAAAACTAGGAAGATTCCTGGTACCTCCTCAGGAGATTTTCTCGGCCGTAGCAGACTGCAATTCAAAACATGCTGAACGTCCAGCAATAAATCCGAAACTAATGAAGGTAGGACTGAAAGACATAGCATGTCTGAAAACTCGTAAGGGATCACAGAATCAGACTCTGTCCTTCTGGCTCTCAGCCTTTTCCTTTGCAAGAGAACTAGGAACATTCCTGGTACCTCCTCAGGTGTTTTTCTCGGCCGTAGCAGACTGCAATTCAAAACATGCTGAACGTCCAGCAATAACACCCAAACTAAAGAAACTAGGACAGAAAGACAGAGCTTTTCCGAAACCGCCAAACAGAAGAAAGAAACAGCTTCTGCCACTCTATCTCTCAGCCTTTTCCCTTACAAGAAAACTAGGAACATTCCTGGTACCTCCTCAGGTGTTTTTCTCAGTAGTAGCAGACTGCAATTCAGAACATGTTGAACGTCCAGCAATAACACCCAAAACTAAAGAAACTAGGACAGAAAGACAGAGCTTTTCTGAAACCCCCTAACAGAAGAAAGAAACAGCCCCTGTCACTCTAGCTCTTAGCCTTTTCCCTTGCAAGAAACCTAGGAACATTCCTGGTACCTCCTCAGGTGTTTTTCTCAGCAGTAGCAGACTGCAATTCAGAACATGTTGAACGTCCAGCAATAACTCACAAACTAAAGACACTATGACAGAAACACAGAGCTTTTATGAAACCGCCTAACAGTAGAAAGAAACAGCCTATGCCACTCTAGCTCTCAGCCTTTTCCCTTGCAAGAAAACTCGGAACATTCCTGGTACCTCCTCAGGAGATTTTCTCAAACGTAGCAGACTGCAATTCAAAACATGCTGAACGTCCAGCAATAACTCCCAAACTAAAGAAACTAGTACAGAAAGACAGAGCTTTTCTGAAACCTCTTACCAGAAGAAAGAAACAGCCCCTGTCACTCAGTCTCTCAAGAATTTCCCTTGCAAGAAAACTAGGAACATTCCTGGTACCTCCTCAGGTGTTTTTCTCGGCCATCGCAGACTGCAATTCAAAACATGCTGAACGTCCAGCAATAACTCCCAAACTAAAGAAACTAGGACAGAAAGACAGAGCTTTTCTGAAACCGCCTAACATAAGAAAGAAACAGCCCCTGTTACTCTAGCTCTCAGTCTTTTCCCTTGGAAGAAAACTAGGAACATTCCTGGTACCACCTCAGGTGTTTTTCTCGGCCGTAGCAGACTGCAATTCAGAGCATGCTGAACGTCCAGGAATAACTCCCAAACTAATGAAGGTAGGACTGAAAGACAGAGGTTTTCTGAAACCTCCTACCAGAAGAAAGAAACAGCCCCTGTCACTCAGTCTCTCAAGAATTTCCCTGGCAAGAAAACTAGGAACATCCCTGGTACCTCCTCAGGTGTTTTTCTCGGCCGTAGCAGACTGCAATTCAAAACATGCTGAACGTCCAGCAATAACTCCCAAACTAAAGAAACTAGGACAGAAATACAGAGGTTTTCTGAAATCTCCTACCAGAAGAAAGAAACAGCCCCTGTCACTCTAGCTCTCAGCCTTTTCCTTTGCAAGAAAACTAGAAACATTCCTGGTACATCCTCAGGTGTTTTTCTCGGCCGTAGCAGACTGCAATTAAAACATGCTGAACGTCCAGCAATAAGTCACAAACTTATGAAGGTAAGACTGAAAGACATAGCATGTCTGAAACCTCGTAAGGGAATACAGAAGCAGCCCCGGTCACTCTGCCTCTCAGCCTTTTCTTTTGCAAGAAAACTAGAAATATTCCTGGTACATCCTCAGGTGTGTTTCTCGGCCGTAGCAGACTGCAATTCAAAACATGCTGAACGTCCAGCAATAGCTCCCAAACTAAAGAAACTAGGACAGAAATATAGAGCTTTTCTGAAACCCCCTAACAGAAGAAAGAAACAGCCCCTGTCACTCTAGCTCTCAGCCTTTTCCCTTGCAAGAAAGTTAGGAACATTCCTGGTACCTTCTCAGGAGATTTTCTCAGACGTAGCAGACTGCAATTCAAAACATGCTGAACGTCCACCAATAACTCCCAAACTAAAGAAACTAGGACAGAAAGACAGAGCTTTTCTGAAACCGCCTAACATAAGAAAGAAACAGCCACTGTTACTCTAGCTCTCAGTCTTTTCCCTTGGAAGAAAACAAGGAACATTCCTGGTACCTCCTCCTGTGTTTTTCTCGGCCGTAGCAGACTGCAATTCAAAACATGCTGAACGTCCAGCAATAACTCCCAAAGAAAAGAAACTAGGACAGAAATACAGAGGTTTTCTGAAACCTCCTACCAGAAGAAAGAAACAGCCCCTGTCACTCAGTCTCTCAAGAATTTCCCTTGCAAGAAAACTAGGAACATTCCTGGTACCTCCTCAGGTGTTTTTCTCGGCCGTAGCAGACTGCAATTCAAAGCATGCTGAAGGTCCAGCAATAACACCCAAACTAAAAAACTAGGACAGAAATACAGAGCTTTTCTGAAAACCCCTAACAGAAGAAAGAAACAGCCCCTGTCACTCAGTCTCTCAAGAATTTCCCTGGCAAGAAAACTAGGAACATTCCTGGTACCTCGTCAGGTGTTTTTCTCGGCCGTAGCAGACTGCAATTCAAAACATGCTGAAAGTCCAGCAATAACTCCCAAACTAAAGAAACTAGGGCAGAAATATAGAGCTTTTCTGAAACCCCCTAACAGAAGAAAGAAACAGCCCCTGTCACTCTAGCTCTCAGCCTTTTCCCTTGCAAGAAAGTTAGGAACATTCCTGGTACCTTCTCAGGAGATTTTCTCAGACGTAGCAGACTGCACTTCAAAACATGCTGAACGTCCAGCAATAACTCCCAAACTAAAGAAACTAGGACAGAAAGACAGAGATTTTCTGAAACCTCACACCAGAAGAAAGAAACAGCCCCTGTCACTCAGTCTCACAAGGATTTCCCTTGCAAGAAAACTAGGAACATTCCTGGCACCTCCTCAGGAGATTTTTTCGGCCGTAGCAGACTGCAATTAAAAACATGCTGAACGTCCAGCAATATCTCACAAACTTATGAAGGTAAGACTGAAAGACATAGCATGTCTGAAACCTCGTAAGGGAACACAGAAGCAGCCCCGGTCACACTGCCTCTCAACCTTTACTTTTGCAACAGAACTATAAATATTCCTGGTACATACTCAGGTGTTTTTCTTGGCCGTAGCAGACTGAAATTCAAAACATGCTGAAGGTCCAGCAATAACTCCCAAACTAAAAAAATTAAATATAGAAAGAGAGAGCTTTTCTGAAACCTCCTAGCACAAGAAAGAAACAGCCCCTGTCACTCAGTCTCTCAAGAATTTCCCTTGCAAGAAACCTAGGAACATTCCTGGTACCTCCTCAGGTGTTTTTCTCGGCCGTAGCAGACTGCAATTCAAAGCATGCTGAACGTCCAGCAATAAGTCCCTAACTAAGGAAACTAGGACAGAAAGACAGAGTTTTTCCGAAACCGCCTAACAGAAGAAAGAAACAGCCCCTGTCACTCTAGCTCTCAGCCTTTTCCCTTGCAAGAAAACTAGGAACATTCCTGGTACCTCCTCAGGTGTTTTTCTCGGCCGTAGCAGACTGCAATTCAGAACATGTTGAACGTCCAGCAATAACACCCAAAACTAAAGAAACTAGGACAGAAATATAGAGCTTTTCTGAAACCCCCTAACAGAAGAAAGAAACAGCCCCTGTCACTCTAGCTCTTAGCCTTTTCCCTTGCAAGAAACCTAGGAACATTCCTGGTACCTCCTCAGGTGTTTTTCTCAGCAGTAGCAGACTGCAATTCAGAACATGTTGAACGTCCAGCAATAACTCACAAACTAAAGACACTATAACAGAAAGACAGAGCTTTTCTGAAACCGCCTAACAGTAGAAAGAAACAGCCTATGCCACTCTAGCTCTCAGCCTTTTCCCTTGCAAGAAAACTCGGAACATTCCTGGTACCTCCTCAGGAGATTTTCTCGGCCGTCGCAGACTGCAATTCAAAACATGCTGAACGTCCAGCAATAACTCCCAAACTAAAGAAACTAGGACAGAAAGACAGAGCTTTTCTGAAACCTCTTACCAGAAGAAAGAAACAGCCCCTGTCACTCAGTCTCTCAAGAATTTCCCTTGCAAGAAAACTAGGAACATTCCTGGTACCTCCTCAGGTGTTTTTCTCGGCCATCGCAGACTGCAATTCAAAACATGCTGAACGTCCAGCAATAACTCCCAAACTAAAGAAACTAGGACAGAAAGACAGAGCTTTTCTGAAACCGCCTAACATAAGAAAGAAACAGCCCCTGTTACTCTAGCTCTCAGTCTTTTCCCTTGGAAGAAAACTAGGAACATTCCTGGTACCTCCTCAGGTGTTTTTCTCGGCCGTAGCAGACTGCAATTCAGAGCATGCTGAACGTCCAGGAATAACTCCCAAACTAATGAAGGTAGGACTGAAAGACAGAGGTTTTCTGAAACCTCCTACCAGAAGAAAGAAACAGCCCCTGTCACTCAGTCTCTCAAGAATTTCCCTGGCAAGAAAACTAGGAACATTCCTGGCACCTCCTCAGGTGTTTTTCTCGGCCGTAGCAGACTGCAATTCAAAACATGCTGAACGTCCAGCAATAACTCCCAAACTAAAGAAACTAGGACAGAAATACAGAGGTTTTCTGAAATCTCCTACCAGAAGAAAGAAACAGCCCCTGTCACTCTAGCTCTCAGCCTTTTCCTTTGCAAGAAAACTAGAAACATTCCTGGTACATCCTCAGGTGTTTTTCTCGGCCGTAGCAGACTGCAATTAAAACATGCTGAACGTCCAGCAATAAGTCACAAACTTATGAAGGTAAGACTGAAAGACATAGCATGTCTGAAACCTCGTAAGGGAATACAGAAGCAGCCCCGGTCACTCTGCCTCTCAGCCTTTTCTTTTGCAAGAAAACTAGAAATATTCCTGGTACATCCTCAGGTGTGTTTCTCGGCCGTAGCAGACTGCAATTCAAAACATGCTGAACGTCCAGCAATAACTCCCAAACTAAAGAAACTAGGACAGAAATATAGAGCTTTTCTGAAACCCCCTAACAGAAGAAAGAAACAGCCCCTGTCACTCTAGCTCTCAGCCTTTTCCCTTGCAAGAAAGTTAGGAACATTCCTGGTACCTTCTCAGGAGATTTTCTCAGACGTAGCAGACTGCAATTCAAAACATGCTGAACGTCCACCAATAACTCCCAAACTAAAGAAACTAGGACAGAAAGACAGAGCTTTTCTGAAACCGCCTAACATAAGAAAGAAACAGCCACTGTTACTCTAGCTCTCAGTCTTTTCCCTTGGAAGAAAACAAGGAACATTCCTGGTACCTCCTCCTGTGTTTTTCTCGGCCGTAGCAGACTGCAATTCAAAACATGCTGAACGTCCAGCAATAACTCCCAAACTAAAGAAACTAGGACAGAAATACAGAGGTTTTCTGAAACCTCCTACCAGAAGAAAGAAACAGCCCCTGTCACTCAGTCTCTCAAGAATTTCCCTTGCAAGAAAACTAGGAACATTCCTGGTACCTCCTCAGGTGTTTTTCTCGGCCGTAGCAGACTGCAATTCAAAGCATGCTGAACGTCCAGCAATAACTCCCAAACTAAAGAAACTACGACAGAAATACAGAGCTTTTCTGAAACCCCCTAACAGAAGAAAGAAACAGCCCCTGTCACTCAGTCTCTCAAGAATTTCCCTTGCAAGAAAACTAGGAACATTCCTGGTACCTCCTCCTGTGTTTATCTCGGCCGTAGCAGACAGCAATTCAAAACATGCTGAACGTCCAACAATAACTCCTAAACTAAAGAAACTAGGACAGAAATACAGAGGTTTTCTGAAACCTCCTAACAGAAGAAAGAAACAGCCCCTGTCACTCAGTCACTCAAGAATTTCCCTTGCAAGAAAACTAGGAACATTCCTGGTACCACCTCAGGAGATTTTCTCGGCAGTAGCAGACTGCAATTCAAAACATGCTGAACGTCCAGCAATAACTCCCAAACTAAAGAAACTAGGACAGAAATATAGAGCTTTTCTGAAACCCCCTAACAGAAGAAAGAAACAGCCCCTGTCACTCTAGCTCTCAGCCTTTTCCCTTGCAAGAAAACTAGGAACATTCCTGGTACCTCCTCAGGAGATTTTCTCGGACGTAGCAGACACTAATTCAAATCATGCTGAACGTCCAGCAAGAACTCCCAAACTAATGAAGGTAGGACTGAAAGACATAGCATGTCTGAAACCTCGTAAGGGAACACAGAAACAGCCCCTGTCATTCTGGCTCTCAGCCTTTTCCTTTGCAAGAACACTAGGAACATTCCTGGTACCTCCTCAGGTGTTTTTCTCGGCTGTAGCAGACTGCAGTTCAAAACATGCTGAACGTCCAGCAATAAGTCCCTAACTAAAGAAACTAGGAGAGAAAGACAGATTTTTTCTGAAACCGCCTAACAGAAGAAAGAAACAGCCCATGTCACTCTAGCTCTCAACCTTTTCCCTTGCAAGAAAACTAGGAACATTCCTGTTACCTCCTCAGGTGTTTTTCTCGGCCGTCGCAGACTGCAATTCAAAACATGCTGAAGGTCCAGCAATAACTCACAAACTTATGAAGGTAGGACTGAAAGACATAGCATGTCTGAAACCTCGTAAGGCAACACAGAAGCAGGCCCGGTCACTCTGCCTCTCAGCCTTTTCCTTTGCAAGAACTTTAGAAACATTCCTGGTAAATCCTCAGGTGTTTTTCTCGGCCGTAGCAGACTTCAAATCAAAACATGCTGAACGTCCAGCAATAACTCCCAAACTAAAGAAACTAGGACAGAAATACAGAGCTTTTCTGAAACCCCTAACAGAAGAAAGAAACAGCCCCTGTCACTCTAGCTCTCAGCCTTTTCCCTTGCAAGAAACCTAGGAACATTCCTGGTACCTCCTAAGTTTTATTTCTCGGCCGTAGCAGAATGCAATTCAAAACATGTGGAACGTCCAGCAATAACTCCCAAACTAAAGAAATTACGAAAGAAAGAGAGAGCTTTTTCGAAACCGCCTAAAAGAAGAAAGAAACAGACCCTGTCACTCTAGCTCTCAGCCTTTTCCCTTGCAAGAAAACTGGGAACATTCCTGGTACCTCGTCAGGTGTTTTTCTCGGCCGTAGCAGACTGCAATACAAAACATGCTGAACGTCGAGCAATAACTCCAAAACTAAAGACAGTATAACAGAAAGAGAGAGCTTTTCTGAAACCGCCTAACAGTAGAAAGAAACAGCCTATGCCACTCTAGCTCTCAGCCTTTTCCCTTGCAAGAAAACTAGGAACATTCCTTGTACCTCCTCAGGAGATTTTCTCGGCCGTCGCAGACTGCAATTCAAAACATGCTGAACGTCCAGCAATAACTAACAAACTAAAGAAACTAGGACAGAAATACAGAGGTTTTCTGAAACCTCTTACCAGAAGAAAGAAACAGCCCCTGTCACTCAGTCTCAAGAATTTCCCTTGCAAGAAAACTAGGAACATTCCTGGTACCTCCTCAGGTGTTTTTCTCGGCCGTAGCAGACTGCAATTCAAAACATACTGAACGTCCAGCAATAACTCCCAAACTAAAGAAACTAGGACAGAAATACAGAGGTTTTCTGAAACCTCCTACCAGAAGAAAGAAACAGCCCCTGTCACTCAGTCTCTCAAGAATTTCCCTTGCAAGAAATCTAGGAACATTCCTGGTACCTCCTCAGGTGATTTTCTCGGCCGTAGCAGACTGCAATTCAAAACATGCTGAACGTCCAGCAGTAACTCCCAAGCTAAAGAAACTAGGACAGAAAGACAGAGCTTTTCAGAAACCTCCTACCAGAAGAAAGAAACAGCCCCTCTCATTCTAGCTCTCAGCCTTTTCCCTTGCAAGAAAACTAGGAACATTCCTGGTACCATTTCATGTGTTTTTCTTGGCCGTAGCAGACTGCAATTCAAAACATGCTGGACGTCCAGCAATAACTCCCAAAGTAAAAAACCAGGATAGAAAGACAGAGCTTTTCTAAAACCCCCTAACAGAAGAAAGAAACAGCCCCTGTCACTCTAGCTTTCAGCCTTTTCCCTTGCAAGAAAGTTAGGAACATTCCTGGTACCTCCTCAGGAGATTTTCTCGGCCGTAGCAGACTGCAGTTGAAAACACGCTGAACGTCTGGCAATAACTTCCGGAGTAAGCAAACTAGGATTGAAAATCAAGTCTTTTCTGAAACCTCCTAAGAGAAGAAAGAAAGAGCCCCTGTCACTCTGTCTCTCAGCCTTTTCCTTTGCAAGAAATCTATTCACATTCCAGGTACATCCTCAGGTGTTTTTCTCGGCCGTAGCAGACTGCAATTCAAAACGTGCTGAACGTCCAGCAATAACTCCGAAAATAAAGAAGGTGGGACTGAAAGTTATAGCATGTCTGAAAGCTCGTAAGGGAACACAGAAGAAGCCCCTGTCACTCTGTCTCTCAGCCTTTTCCCTTGCAAGAAAACTAGGAACATTCCTGGTACCTACCCAGGATATTTTCTCGGCCGCAGCAGACTGCAATTCAAAACATGCTGAACGTCCAGCAATAACTCCCAAAGTAATGTAACTAGGACAGAAAGACAAGGCTTTTCAGAAACATACTAACAGAAGAAAGAAACAGCCCCTGTCACTCTAGCTCTCAGCATTTTCCCTTGCAAGAAACCTAGGAACATTCCTGGTACCTCCTCCGGTGTTTTTCTCGGCCAGAGCAGAGTGCAATTCAAAACATGATGAACGTCCAGCAATAACTCCGAAACTAGTAAGGGTAGCACTGAAAGACATAGCATGTCTGAAACCTCGTAAGGGAACACAGAAGCAGCCCCTGTCATTCTGGCTCTCAGCCTTTTCATTTGCAAGAAAACTAGGAACATTCCTGGTACCTCCTCAGGTGTTTTTCTCGGCCGTAGCAGACTGCAGTTCAAAACATGCTGAACGTCCAGCAACAACTCCCAAACCAAAGAAACTAAGACAGAAATACAGAGCTTTTCCGAAACCGCCAAACAGAAGAAAGAAACAGCTTCTGCCACTCTATCTCGTAACCAATTCCCTTGAAAGAAAATTAGGAACATTCCTGGTACCTCGTCAGGAGATTTTCTCGGCCGTATCAGACTGGAATTCAAAGCATTCTGAACGTCCAGCAATAACTCCCAAACTAAAGAAACGAGGACAGAAATACAGAGCTTTTCTGAAACCTCCTAACAGAAAAAAGAAACAGCCTCTGTCATTCTGGCTCTCAGCTTTTTCCCTTCCAAGAAACCTAGGAACATTCCTGGTACCTCCTAAGATCTTTTTCTCGGCCGTCGCAGACTAAAATTCAAAACAAGTGGAACGTCCAGCAATAACTCCCAAACTAAAGAAATTACGAAAGAAAGAGAGAGCTTTTTCGAAACCGCCTAACAGAAGAAAGAAACAGCCCCTGTCACTCTAGCTCTCAGCCTTTTCCTTTGCAAGAAAAATAGGAACATTCCTGGTACCTCCTCAGGAGATTTTCTCACACGTAGCAGACTGCTATTCAAAACATGATGAACGTCCATCAATAACTCACAAACTTATGAAGGTAGGACTGAAAGACATAGCATGTCTGAAACCTCGTAAGGGAACACAGAACCAGCCCCGGTCACTCTGCCTCTCAGCCTTTTCCTTTGCAAGAAAACTAGAAACATTCCTGGTACTTCCTCAGGTGTTTTTCTCGGCCGTAGCAGAATGCAATTCAAAACATGCTGAACGTCCAGCAATAACTCCCAAACTAAAGAAACTAGGACAGAAAGACAGAGGTTTTCTGAAACCTCCTAACAGAAGAAAGAAACAGCCCCTGTCACTCAGTCTCTCAAGAATTTCCCTTGCATAAAAACTAGGAACATTCCTGGTAACTCCTCAGGAGATTTTCTCGGCCGTAGCAGACTGCAATTCAAAACATTCTGAACGTCCACCAATAACCCCTAACTAAAGAAACTAAGAGAGAAAGACAGATTTTTTCTGAAACCGCCTAACAGAAGAAAGAAACAGCCCCTGTCACTCTAGCTCTCTGCATTACTTTTCTGGTGCAACAAAACTAGGAACATTCCTGGTACCTCCTCAGGTGTTTTTCTCGGCCGTCGCAGACTGCAATTCAAAACATGTTGAACGTCCAGCATTAACTCCCAAACTAAAGACACTATAAAAGAAAGACAGAGCTTTTCTGAAACCTCCTAACAGAAGAAAGAAACAACCTCTGTCACTCAGTCTCTCAAGAATTTCCATTGCAAGAAAACTAGGAATATTCCTGGTACCTCCTCAGGTGTTTTTCTCGGCCGTCGCAGACTGCAATTCAAAACATGCTGAACGTCCAGCAATAACTCCCAAACTAAAGAAACTAGGACAGAAAGACAGAGCTTTTCTGAAACCGCCTAACAGAAGAAAGAAACAGCCCCTGTCACTCAGTCTCTGAAGAATTTCCCTTGCATAAAAACTAGGAACATTCCTGGTAACTCCTCAGGAGATTTTCTCGGCCGTCGCAGACTGCAATTCAAAACATGCTGAACGTCTAGCAATAACTCACAAACTTATGAAAGTAAGACTGAAATACATAGCATGTCTGAAACCTCATAAGGGAACACAGAAGCAGCCCCGGTCACTCTGCCTCTCAGCCTTTTCTTTTGCAACAAAACTAGAAATATTCCTGGTACATCCTCAGGTGTTTTTCTCGGCCGTAGCAGAATGCAATTCAAAACATGCTGAACGTCCAGCAATAACTCCCAAACTAAAGAAACTAGGACAGAAAGACAGAGGTTTTCTGAAACCTCCTAACAGAAGAAAGAAACAGCCCCTGTCACTCAGTCTCTGAAGAATTTCCCTTGCATAAAAACTAGGAACATTCCTGGTAACTCCTCAGGAGATTTTCTCGGCCGTAGCAGACTGCAATTCAAAACATGCTGAACGTCCACCAATAACCCCTAACTAAAGAAACTAAGAGAGAAAGACAGATTTTTTCTGAAACCGCCTAACAGAAGAAAGAAACACCCCCTGTCACTCTAGCTCTCTACCTTTTCTGGTGCAAGAAAACTAGGAACATTCCTAGTACCTCCTCAGGTGTTTTTCTCGGCCGTCGCAGACTGCAATTCAAAACATGCTGAACGTCCAGCAATAACTCCCAAACTAAAGACACTATAAAAGAAAGACAGAGCTTTTCTGAAACCGCCTAACAGTAGAAAGAAACAGCCTATGCCACTCTGTCTCTCAGCCTTTTCCCTTGCAAGAAAACTAGGAACATTCCTGGTACCTCCTCAGGAGATTTTCTCGGCCGTAGCAGACTGCAATTCAAAACATGCCGAACGTCCAGCAATAAATCACAAACATATGAAGGTAGGAATGAAAGACATACCATGTCTGAAACCTCGAAAGGCAACACAGAAGCAGCCCCGGTCACTCTGCCTCTCAGCCTTTTCCTTTGCAAGAATACTAGAAACATTCCTGGTACCACCTCAGGTGTTTTTCTCGGCCGTCGCAGACTGCAATTCAAAACATGCTGAACGTCCAGCAATAACTCCCAAACTAAAGAAACTTGGAGAGAAAGACAGATTTTTTCTGAAACCGCCTAACATAAGAAAGAAACAGCCCCTGTTACTCTAGCTCTCAGCCTTTTCCCTTGCAAGAAAATTAGGAACATTCCTGGTACCTCCTCAGGTGTTTTTCTCGGCTGTAGCAGACTGCAATTCAAAACATGCTGAACGTACAGCAATAAGTCCCTAATTAAAGAAACTAGGACAGAAAGACAGAGTTTTTCCGCAACCGCCTAACAGAAGAAAGAAACAGCCCCTGTCATTCTAGCTCTCAACCTTTTCCCTTGCAAGAAAACTAGGATCATTCATGGTACCTCGTCAGGTGTTTTTCTCGGCCATAGCAGACTGCAATTCAAAACATGCTGAACGTCGAGCAATAACTCCAAAACTAAAGACAGTATAACAGAAAGACAGAGCTTTTCTGAAACCGCCTAACAGTAGAAAGAAACAGACTATGACACTCTAGCTCTCAGCCTTTTCCCTTGCAAGAAATCTAGGAACATTCCTGGTACCTCCTCCTGTGTTCATCTCGGCCGTAGCAGACTGCAATTCAAAACATGCTGAACGTCCAGCAATAAGTCCCTAACTAAGGAAACTAGGACAGAAAGACAGAGCTTTTCTGAAACCCCCTAACAGAAGAAAGAAACAGCCCCTGTCACTCAGTCTCTCAAGAATTTCCCTTGCAAGAAAACTAGGAACATTCCTGGTACCTCCTCAGGTGTTTTTCTCGGCCGTAGCAGACTGCAATTCAAAGCATGCTGAACGTCCAGCAATAACTCCCCAAACTAAAGAAGCTAGGACAGAAATATGGAGCTTTTCTGAAACCCCCTAACAGAAGAAAGAAACAGCCCCTGTCACTCTAGCTCTCAGCATTTTACCTTGAGGGAAAGTTAGGAACATTCCTGGTACCTCCTCAGGAGATTTTCTCAAACGTAGCAGACTGCAATTCAGAACATGCTGAACGTCCAGCAATAACTCCCAAACTAAAGAAACTAGGACAGAAATACAGAGGTTTTCTGAAAATTATTACCAGAAGAAAGAAACAGCCCCTGTCACTCAGTCTCTCAAGAATTTCCCTTGCAAGAAAACTAGGAACATTCCTGGTACCTCCTCAGGTGTTTTTCTCGGCCGTCGCAGACTGCAATTCAAAACATGCTGAAGGTCCAGCAATAAATCACAAACATATGAAGGTAGGAATGAAAGACAGAGCATGTCTGAAACCTCGAAAGGCAACACAGAAGCAGCCCCGGTCACTCTGACTCTCAGCCTTTTCCTTTGCAAGAATACTAGAAACATTCCTGGTACATTCTCAGGTGTTTTTCTCGGCCGTAACAGACTGCAATTCAAAACATGCTGAACGTCCAGCAATAACTCCCAAAATAATGAAGGTAGGACTGAAAGACATAGCATGTCTGAAACCTCGAAAGGGAACACAGAAACATCCCCTGTCACTCCAGTTCTCAGCCTTTTCCCTTGCAAGAAAACTAGGAACATTCCTGGTACCTCCTCAGGTGTTTTTCTCGGCCGTCGCAGACTGCAATTCAAAACATGCTGAACGTCCAGCAATAACTCCCAAACTAAAGAAACTAGGACAGAAATACAGAGCTTTTCTGAAACCGCCTAACAGAAGAAAGAAACAGCCCCTGTCACTCAGTCTCTCAAGAATTTCCATTGCAAGAAAAGTAGGAATATTCCTGGTACCTCCTCAGGTGTTTTTCTCTGCCGTACCAGACTGCAATTCAAAACATGCTGAACGTCCAGCAATAACTCACAAACTTATGAAGGTAAGACTGAAAGACAAAGCATGTCTGAAACCTCGTAAGGTAACACAGAAGCAGCCCCGGTTACTCTGACTCTCATTCTTTTATTTTGCAAAAAAACTAGAAATATTCCTGGTACCTCCTCAGGTGTTTTTCTCGGCCGTAGCAAACTGCAATTGTAAACATGCTGAACGTCGAGCAATAACTCCCACACTAAAGACACTATAAAAGAAAGACAGAGCTTTTCTGAAACCTCCTAACAGAAGAAAGAAACAACCTCTGTCACTCAGTCTCTCAAGAATTTCCATTGCAAGAATACTAGGAACATTCCTGGTACCTCCTCAGGTGTTTTTCTCGGCCGTAGCAGACTGCAATTCAAAACATGCTGAACGTCCAGCAATAACTCCCAAACTAAAGAAACTAGGACAGAAAGACAGAGCTTTTCTGAAACCTCCTACCAGAAGAAAGAAACAGCCCCTGTCACTCAGTCTCTCAAGAATTTCCCTTGCATAAAAACTAGGAACATTCCTGGTAACTCCTCAGGAGATTTTCTCGGCCGTAGCACACTGCAATTCAAAACATGCTGAACGTCTAGCAATAACTCACAAACTTATGAAAGTAAGACTGAAATACATAGCATGTCTGAAACCTCATAAGGGAACACAGAAGCAGCCCCGGTCACTCTGCCTCTCAGCCTTTTCTTTTGCAACAAAACTAGAAATATTCCTGGTACATCCTCAGGTGTTTTTCTCGGCCGTAGCAGAATGCAATTCAAAACATGCTGAACGTCCAGCAATAACTCCCAAACTAAAGAAACTAGGACAGAAAGACAGAGGTTTTCTGAAACCTCCTAACAGAAGAAAGAAACAGCCCCTGTCACTCAGTCTCTGAAGAATTTCCCTTGCATAAAAACTAGGAACATTCCTGGTAACTCCTCAGGAGATTTTCTCAGCCGTAGCAGACTGCAATTCAAAACATGCTGAACGTCCACCAATAACCCCTAACTAAAGAAACTAAGAGAGAAAGACAGATTTTTTCTGAAACCGCCTAACAGAAGAAAGAAACACCCCCTGTCACTCTAGCTCTCTACCTTTTCTGGTGCAAGAAAACTAGGAACATTCCTGGTACCTCCTCAGGTGTTTTTCTCGGCCGTCGCAGACTGCAATTCAAAACATGCTGAACGTCCAGCATTAACTCCCAAACTAAAGACACTATAAAAGAAAGACAGAGCTTTTCTGAAACCGCCTAACAGTAGAAAGAAACAGCCTATGCCACTCTGTCTCTCAGCCTTTTCCCTTGCAAGAAAACTAGGAACATTCCTGGTACCTCCTCCTGTGTTTATCTCGGCCGTAGCAGACAGCAATTCAAAACATGCTGAAGGTCCAGCGATAAATCACAAACATATGAAGGTAGGAATGAAAGACATACCATGTCTGAAACCTCGAAAGGGAACACAGAAACATCCCCTGTCACTCCAGTTCTCAGCCTTTTCCCTTGCAAGAAAACTAGGAACATTCCTGGTACCTCCTCAGGTGTTTTTCTCGGCCGTCGCAGACTGCAAATCAAAACATGCTGAACGTCCAGCAATAACTCCCAAACTAAAGAAACTAGGTCAGAAAGACAGAGCTTTTCTGAAACCGACTAACAGAAGAAAGAAACAGCCCCTGTCACTCAGTCTCTCAAGAATTTCCATTGCAAGAAAACTAGGAATATTCCTGGTACCTCCTCAGGTGTTTTTCTTGGCCGTAGCAGACTGCAATTCAAAACATGCTGAAGGTCCAGCAATAACACCCAAACTAAAAAACTAGGATAGAAAGAAAGCTTTTCTCAAAACGCCTAAAAGAAGAAAGAAACAGCCCCTGTCACTCAGTCTCTCAAGAATTTCCCTTGGAAGAAAACTAGGAACATTCCTGGCACCTCCTCAGGTGTTTTTCTCGGCCGTAGCAGACTGCAATTCAAAAGATGCTGAACGTCCAGCAATAACTCACAAACTTATGAAGGTAAGACTGAAAGACAAAGCATGTCTGAAACCTCGTAAGGTAACACAGAAGCAGCCCCGGTCACTGCGACTCTCAGTCTTTTCTTTTGCAAAAAAACTAGAAATATTCCTGGTACCTCCTCAGGTGTTTTTCTCGGCCGTAGCAAACTGCAATTGTAAACATGCTGAACGTCGAGCAATAACTCCCACCCTAAAGACACTATAACAGAAAGACAGAGCTTTTCTGAAACCGCCTAACAGTAGAAAGAAACAGAATATGCCACTCTAGCTCTCAGCCATTTCCCTTGCAAGAAAAGTAGGAACATTCCTGGTACCTCCTCAGGAGATTTTCTCGGCTGTAGCAGACTGCAATTCAAAACATGCTGAACGTCCAGCAATAACTCCCAAACTAAAGAAACTAGGACAGAAAGACAGAGCTTTTCTCAAACCGCCTAACAGAAGAAAGAAACAGCCCCTGTCACTCAGTCTCTCAAGAATTTCCCTTGGAAGAAAACTAGGAACATTCCTGGCACCTCCTCAGGTGTTTTTCTCGGCCGTAGCAGACTGCAATTTAAACATGCTGAAGGTCAAGCAATAACTCACAAACTTATTAAGGTAAGACTGAATAACATAGCATGTCTGAAAGTTCGTAAGCTAACACAGAAGCAGACCCTGTCACTCTGCCTCTCAGCCTTTTCTTTTGCAACAAAACTAGAAATATTCCTGGTACATCCTCAGGTGTTTATCTCGGCCGTAGCAGACTGCAATTCAAAACATGCTAAAGGTCCAGCAATAACACCCAAACTAAAAAACTAGGATAGAAAGAAAGAGCTTTTCTGAAAAGTCCTAGCAGAAGAAAGAAACAGCCCCTGTCACTCAGTCTCTCAAGAATTTCCATTGCAAGAAAACTAGGAATATTCCTGGTACCTCCTCAGGTGTTTTTCTCGGACGTCGCAGACTGCAATTCAAAACATGCTGAACATCCAACAATAAGCCCTAACTAAAGAAACTAGGAGAGAAAGACAGATTTTTTCTGAAACCGCCTAACATAAGAAAGAAACAGCCCCTGTTACTCTAGCTCTCAGCCTTTTCCCTTGCAAGAAAATTAGGAACATTCCTGGTACCTCCTCAGGTGTTTTTCTTGGCCGTAGCAGACTGCAATTCAAAACATGCTGAACGTCCAGCAATAAGTCCCTAACTAAGGAAACTAGGACAGAAAGACAGAGTTTTTCCGAAACCGCCTAACAGAAGAAAGAAACAGCCCATGTCACTCAGTCTCTCAAGAATTTCCCTTGCAAGAAATCTAGGAATATTCCTGGTACCTCCTCAGGTGTTTTTCTCGGCCGTAGCAGACTGCAATTCAAAGCATGCTGAACGTCCAGCAATAACTCCCAAACTAAAGAAACTAGGACAGAAATATAGAGCTTTTCTGAAACCCCCTAACAGAAGAAAGAAACAGCCCCTGTGACTCTAGCTCTCAGCATTTTACCTTGAGGGAAAGTTAGGAACATTCCTGGTACCTCCTCAGGAGATTTTCTCGGACGTAGCAGACTGCAATTCAGAACATGCTGAACGTCCAGCAATAACTCCCAAACTAAAGAAACTAGGACAGAAATACAGAGGTTTTCTGAAAATTATTACCAGAAGAAAGAAACAGCCCCTGTCACTCAGTCTCTCAAGAATTTCCCTTGCAAGAAAACTAGGAACATTCCTGGTACCTCCTCCTGTGTTTATCTCGGCCGTAGCAGACTGCAAATCAAAACATGCTGAACGTCCAGCAATAACTCCCAAACTAAAGAAACTAGGACAGAAAGACAGAGCTTTTCTCAAACCTCCTAACAGAAGAAAGAAACAGCCCCTGTCACTCAGTCTCTCAAGAATTTCCCTTGCAAGAAAACTAGGAACATTCCTCGTACCTCCTCAGGTGTTTTTCTCGGCCGTCGCAGACTGCAATTCAAAACATGCTGAACGTCCAGCAATAACTCCCAAACTAAAGAAACTAGGACAGAAAGACAGAGCTTTTCTCAAACCGCCTAACAGAAGAAAGAAACAGCCCCTGTCACTCAGTCTCTCAAGAATTTCCCTTGCAAGAAAACTAGGAACATTCCTGGTACCTCCTCAGGTGTTTTTCTCGGCCGTCGCAGACTGCAATTCAAAACATGCTGAAGGTCCAGCAATAAATCACAAACATATGAAGGTAGGAATGAAAGACAGAGCATGTCTGAAACCTCGAAAGGCAACACAGAAGCAGCCCCGGTCACTCTGACTCTCAGCCTTTTCCTTTGCAAGAATACTAGAAACATTCCTGGTACATTCTCAGGTGTTTTTCTCGGCCGTAACAGACTGCAATTCAAAGCATGCTGAACGTCCAGCAATAACTCCCAAACTAATGAAACTAGGACAGAAATACAGAGGTTTTCTGAAACCTCCTACTGGAAGAAAGAAACAGGCCCTGTTACTCTAGCTCTCAGCCTTTACTTTTGCAACAAAACTAGAAATATTCCTGGTACATCCTCAGGTGTTTTTCTTGGCCCTAGCAGACTGCAATTCAGAACATGTTGAACGTCCAGCAATAACTCCCAAACTAAAGAAACTAAGACAGAAAGACTGAGCTTTTCTGAAACCCCCTAACAGAAGAAAGAAACAGCGCCTGTCACTCAGTCTCTCAAGAATTTCCCTTGCAAGAAACCTAGGAACATTCCTCGTACCACCTCAGGTGTTTTTCTCGGCCGTCGCAGACTGCAATTCAAAACATGCTGAACGTCCAGCAATAACTCCCAAACTAAAGAAACTAGGACAGAAATACAGAGCTTTTCTGAAACCCCCTAACAGAAGAAAGAAACAGCCCCTGTCACTCTAGCTCTCAGCCTTTTCCCTTGCAAGAAAACTAGGAACATTCCTGGTAACTCCTCAGGAGATTTTCTCGGCCGTAGCAGACTGCAATTCAAAAGATGCTGAATGTCCAGCAATAACTCCCAAACTACTGAAGGTAGGACTGAAAGACATAGCATGTCTGAAACCTCGCAAGGGAACACAGAGTCAGCCCCTGTCCTTCTGGCTCTCAGCCTTTTCCCTTGCAAGAAAATTAGGAACATTCCTGGTACCTCCTCAGGAGATTTTCTCGGCCGTAGCAGACTGCAATTCAAAACATGGTGAACGTCCAGCAATAACTCCCAAACTAAAGAAACTAGGACATAAATACAGAGCTTTTCTGAAACCCCCTAAGAGAAGAAAGAAACAGCCCCTGTCATTCTGGCTCTCAGCCTTTTCCCTTGCAAGTAACCTAGGACCATTCCTGGTACCTCCTCCAGTATTTATCTCTGCCGTAGCAGACTGCAATTCAAAACATGCTGAACGTCCACCAATAACTCCCAAACTAAAGAAACTAGGACAGAAAGACAGAGCATTTCTGAAACCTCTTACCAGAAGAAAGAAACAGCCCATGTCACTCTAGCTCTCAGCCTTTTCCCTTGCAAGAAACCTAGGAACATTCCTGGTACCTCCTCAGGTGTTTTTCTCAGTAGTAGCAGACTGCAAGTCAGGAACATGCTGAACGTCCAGCAATAACTCCCAAACTAAAGAAACTAGGACAGAAATACAGAGGTTTTCTTAAACCCCCTAACAGAAGAAAGAAACAGCCCGTGTCACTCAGTCTCTCAAGAATTTCCCTTGCAAGAAAACTAGGAACATTCCTGGTACCTCCTCAGGTGTTTTTCTCGGCAGTAGCAGACTGCAATTCAAAACATGCTGAACGTCCAGCAATAACTCCCAAACTAAAGAAACTAGGACAGAAATACAGAGCTTTTCTGAAAACCCCTAACAGAAGAAAGAAACAGCCCCTGTCACTCTAGTTCTCAGCCTTTTCCCTTGCAAGAAACGTAGGAACATTCCTAGTACCTCCTCAGGAGATTTTCTCGGACGTAGCAGACTGCAATTCAAAAGATGCTGAACGTCCAGCAATAATTCCCAAACTAATGAAGGTAGGACTGAAAGACATAGCATGTCTGACACCTCGGAAGGGAACACAGAATCAGCCCCTGTCCTTCTGGCTCTCAGCCTTTTCCTTTGCAAGAAAACTAGGACCATTCCTGGTACCTCCTCTGGTGTTTTTCTCGGCCGTCGCACACTGCAATTCAAATTATGCTGAACGTCCACCAATAACTCCCAAACCAAAGAAAATAGGACAGAAAGACAGAGCTTTTCTGAAACCTCCTACCAGAAGAAAGAAACAGCCCCTGTCACTCAGTCTCTCAAGAATTTCCCTTGCAAGAAAACTAGGAACATTCCTGGTACCTCCTCAGGTGTTTATCTCGGCCGTAGCAGACTGCAATTCAAAACATGCTGAACGTCTAGCAATAACTCCCAAACTAAAGAAACTAGGACAGAAAGACAGAGCTTTTCTGAAACCTCTTACCAGAAGAAAGTAACAGACCCTGTCACTCAGTCTCTCAAGAATTTCCCTGTCTTGAAATCTAGGTACATTCCTGGTACCTCCTCAGGTGTTTTTCTTGGCCGTAGCACACTGCAATTCAAAACATGCTGAACGTCCAACAATAACTCCCAAACTAAAGAAACTAGGACAGAAAGACAGAGCTTTTCAGAAACCTCCTAGCAGAAGAAAGAAACAGCCCCTGTCACTCTAGCTCTCAGCCTTTTCCCTTGCAAGAAAACTAGGAACATTCCTGGTACCTCCTCAGGTGTTTTTCTCAGCAGTAGCAGACTGCAATTCAGAACATGTTGAACGTCCAGCAATAACTCCCAAACTAAAGAAACTAAGACAGAAAGACTGAGCTTTTCTGAAACCTCCTACCTGAAGAAAGAAACAGCCCCTGTCACTCAGTCTCTCAAGAATTTCCCTTGCAAGAAAACTAGGAACATTCCTGGTACCTCCTCAGGTGTTTTTCTCGGCCGTAGCAGACTGCAATTCAAAGCATGCTAAACGTCCAGCAATAACTCCCAAACTAAAGAAACTAGGACAGAAATACAGAGCTTTTCTGAAACCTCCTAACAGAAGAAATAAACAGCCCCTGTCACTCAGTCTCTCAAGAATTTCCCTTGCAAGAAAATTAAGAACATTCCTGGTACCTCCTCAGGAGATTTTCTCGGCCGTCGCAGACTGCAATTCAAAACATGCTGAAGGTCCAGCAATAAATCACAAACATATGAAGGTAGGAATGAAAGACATACCATGTCTGAAACCTCGAAAGAGAACAGAGAAACAGCCCCTGTCACTCCAGTTCTCAGCCTTTTCCCTTGCAAGAAAAATAGGAACATTCCTGGTACCTCCTCAGGTGTTTTTCTCGGCCGTCGCAGACTGCAATTCAAAACATGCTGAACGTCCAGCAATAACTCCCAAACTAAAGAAACTAGGACAGAAAGACAGAGCTTTTCTGAAACCGACTAACAGAAGAAAGAAACAGCCCCTGTCACTCAGTCTCTCAAGAATTTCCATTGCAAGAAAACTAGGAATATTCCTGGTACCTCCTCAGGTGTTTTTCTCGGACGTCGCAGACTGCAATTCAAAAGATGCTGAACGTCCAGCAATAACTCCTAACCTAAAGAAACTAGGAGAGAAAGACAGATTTTTTCTGAAACCGCCTAACATAAGAAAGAAACAGCCCCTGTTACTCTAGCTCTCAGCCTTTTCCCTTGCAAGAAAATTAGGAACATTCCTGGTACCTCCTCAGGTGTTTTTCTTGGCCGTAGCAGACTGCAATTCAAAACATGCTGAACGTCCAGCAATAAGTCCCTAACTAAGGAAACTAGGACAGAAAGACAGAGTTTTTCCGAAACCGCCTAACAGAAGAAAGAAACAGCCCCTGTCACTCAGTCTCTCAAGAATTTCCCTTGCAAGAAAACTAGGAACATTCCTGGTACCTCCTCAGGTGTTTTTCTCGGCCGTAGCGGACTGCAATTCAAAACATGCTGAACGTCCAGCAATAACTCCCAAACTAAAGAAACTAGGACAGAAATATAGAGCTTTTCTGAAACCCCCTAACAGAAGAAAGAAACAGCCCCTGTCACTCTAGCTCTCAGCATTTTACCTTGAGGGAAAGTTAGGAACATTCCTGGTACCTCCTCAGGAGATTTTCTCGGACGTAGCAGACTGCAATTCAGAACATGCTGAACGTCCAGCAATAACTCCCAAACTAAAGAAACTAGGACAGAAATACAGAGGTTTTCTGAAAATTATTACCAGAAGAAAGAAACAGCCCCTGTCACTCAGTCTCTCAAGAATTTCCCTTGCAAGAAAACTAGGAACATTCCTGGTACCTCCTCCTGTGTTTATCTCGGCCGTAGCAGACTGCAAATCAAAACATGCTGAACGTCCAGCAATAACTCCCAAACTAAAGAAACTAGGACAGAAAGACAGAGCTTTTCTCAAACCTCCTAACAGAAGAAAGAAACAGCCCCTGTCACTCAGTCTCTCAAGAATTTTCCTTGCAAGAAAACTAGGAACATTCCTGGTACCTCCTCAGGTGTTTTTCTCGGCCGTCGCAGACTGCAATTCAAAACATGCTGAACGTCCAGCAATAAATCACAAACATATGAAGGTAGGAATGAAAGACAGAGCATGTCTGAAACCTCGAAAGGCAACACAGAAGCAGCCCCGGTCACTCTGACTCTCAGCCTTTTCCTTTGCAAGAATACTAGAAACATTCCTGGTACATTCTCAGGTGTTTTTCTCGGCCGTAACAGACTGCAATTCAAAGCATGCTGAACGTCCAGCAATAACTCCCAAACTAATGAAACTAGGACAGAAATACAGAGGTTTTCTGAAACCTCCTACTGGAAGAAAGAAACAGGCCCTGTTACTCTAGCTCTCAGCCTTTACTTTTGCAACAAAACTAGAAATATTCCTGGTACATCCTCAGGTGTTTTTCTTGGCCCTAGCAGACTGCAATTCAGAACATGTTGAACGTCCAGCAATAACTCCCAAACTAAAGAAACTAAGACAGAAAGACTGAGCTTTTCTGAAACCCCCTAACAGAAGAAAGAAACAGCGCCTGTCACTCAGTCTCTCAAGAATTTCCCTTGCAAGAAACCTAGGAACATTCCTCGTACCACCTCAGGTGTTTTTCTCGGCCGTCGCAGACTGCAATTCAAAACATGCTGAACGTCCAGCAATAACTCCCAAACTAAAGAAACTAGGACAGAAATACAGAGCTTTTCTGAAACCCCTAACAGAAGAAAGAAACAGCCCCTGTCACTCTAGCTCTCAGCCTTTTCCCTTGCAAGAAAACTAGGAACATTCCTGGTAACTCCTCAGGAGATTTTCTCGGCCGTAGCAGACTGCAATTCAAAAGATGCTGAATGTCCAGCAATAACTCCCAAACTACTGAAGGTAGGACTGAAAGACATAGCATGTCTGAAACCTCGCAAGGGAACACAGAGTCAGCCCCTGTCCTTCTGGCTCTCAGCCTTTTCCCTTGCAAGAAAATTAGGAACATTCCTGGTACCTCCTCAGGAGATTTTCTCGGCCGTAGCAGACTGCAATTCAAAACATGGTGAACGTCCAGCAATAACTCCCAAACTAAAGAAACTAGGACATAAATACAGAGCTTTTCTGAAACCCCCTAAGAGAAGAAAGAAACAGCCCCTGTCATTCTGGCTCTCAGCCTTTTCCCTTGCAAGAAAACTAGGACCATTCCTGGTACCTCCTCCAGTATTTATCTCTGCCGTAGCAGACTGCAATTCAAAACATGCTGAACGTCCACCAATAACTCCCAAACTAAAGAAACTAGGACAGAAAGACAGAGCATTTCTGAAACCTCTTACCAGAAGAAAGAAACAGCCCATGTCACTCTAGCTCTCAGCCTTTTCCCTTGCAAGAAACCTAGGAACATTCCTGGTACCTCCTCAGGTGTTTTTCTCAGTAGTAGCAGACTGCAAGTCAGAACATGTTGAACGTCCAGCAATAACTCCCAAACTAAAGAAACTAGGACAGAAATACAGAGGTTTTCTTAAACCCCCTAACAGAAGAAAGAAACAGCCCCTGTCACTCAGTCTCTCAAGAATTTCCCTTGCAAGAAAACTAGGAACATTCCTGGTACCTCCTCAGGTGTTTTTCTCGGCAGTAGCAGACTGCAATTCAAAACATGCTGAACGTCCAGCAATAACTCCCAAACTAAAGAAACTAGGACAGAAATACAGAGCTTTTCTGAAAACCCCTAACAGAAGAAAGAAACAGCCCCTGTCACTCTAGTTCTCAGCCTTTTCCCTTGCAAGAAACGTAGGAACATTCCTAGTACCTCCTCAGGAGTTTTTCTCGGACGTAGCAGACTGCAATTCAAAAGATGCTGAACGTCCAGCAATAATTCCCAAACTAATGAAGGTAGGACTGAAAGACATAGCATGTCTGACACCTCGGAAGGGAACACAGAATCAGCCCCTGTCCTTCTGGCTCTCAGCCTTTTCCTTTGCAAGAAAACTAGGACCATTCCTGGTACCTCCTCTGGTGTTTTTCTCGGCCGTCGCAGACTGCAATTCAAATCATGCTGAACGTCCACCAATAACTCCCAAACCAAAGAAACTAGGACAGAAAGACAGAGCTTTTCAGAAACCGCCTAACAGAAGAAAGAAACAGCCCCTGTCACTCAGTCTCTCAAGAATTTCCCTTGCAAGAAAACTAGGAACATTCCTGGTACCTCCTCAGGTGTTTATCTCGGCCGTAGCAGACTGCAATTCAAAACATGCTGAACGTCCAGCAATAACTCCCAAACTAAAGAAACTAGGACAGAAAGACAGAGCTTTTCTGAAACCTCTTACCAGAAGAAAGTAACAGACCCTGTCACTCAGTCTCTCAAGAATTTCCCTTCCTTGAAATCTAGGAACATTCCTG
>BSDF01000168.1:0-29824 GCA_027925045.1 Hypotaenidia okinawae
GAGTTTTCCCCTGGAGACCAAACACACACAGTACTAATTGGTCTGGTTTCAGGGACTCCAGTTACTCTTATTACATTTCTTTTCTCCTGGGTAGGGGTCAGTCCTGACCTTTTGCCTGATAACACTTACTTGAGCTCCCGTATCAGTTGTGACATTCACAGGTCTGCGCCTGGGACCAGCGGTTCACATGACATGTGGGTTAGGATGCTGCTCAGGCCATTCTAAGGGAGTGGCTCAGCCTGAAATTTCCCCCCACGTTTTCTAGTTTAAATCCATCAGGTCCTTCCTCAGGTCTGAGCAAGGACTCACTGACAGGCACAGACGACTTCCCCCTCCCGTGTTCTGGTGGTATCAGACAATCCCATCAACTTGCTAATTGGCCGCTCCACCGAGTTTACCCACGGGCAAATCATCTGTGACTTGCCCACCTAGCGCTGGGCAGGTTTCCTTTCCCCACAGACCGTTGTGCTGAGGACCGGTTTGCCGAGGGGGTGGGGATACTTCAAAAACCAAACCAAACCAAAACCCGAGCCTGGCAAATCCAGACCTGCGAATTTAAACCTTCCTCTGAGCATCCCACCTTTGTGCCATAAATACCAATTCCTTGGAATAGTTCTCCCCATGTTAAAACAGGCTGTTCCTGCTGGTTGGGGTAATGAGTATTATGATCAATTGCTCACAGAATCTTTTCCTTTAGGCTTGTCAAGGCTTCAGGGAGACCCCTAATCAGTGGTTTAAGGCGGATGGGATCTCCCAGAGCAGCAGCCTGCCTCTAACACTCATACCTGGCTTGAACACACACAGCCTTTTGACACTGATTCAGCCAGCCCAGATAATTCAGTGAAAACAGCAGTTTTTCACCCAATCCTGTCCCTGGGGTGAGGGACGAGATCAGAGCATCCCAAGAAGATCGTATAACTTCTCTATCCCTCCGGCCAGCGCAGAGACATCATTATAGATATTGGCTGCCTTAGGGGCGGCCATCCTATAATTAATTACACAGTTCACGTACAGAATTCACAGGGGCAAAACATCCTGAGAGGACCACGCTTGAGTAGCCAAATTTCCCCTGTTCACTCTCAGGAGGTCACATCGTAGTTACACAGTTCACGTTCCAAAACTCCAAGGGCAACATCACACACCCCCCACACTGTTCCCAAGACGGGCAAAGGCCCATTCCTGCTCCTGACCCAGAGACTCTAAAGCTCTCAAACAGTCCTTCTCCCATACACCACCGATTTAGTTCAATTCAGTTTTCAAATCTCCACACACCATCCGCTTCAACTGCCCCACACCAGAAACGCCATCCCAGTCAGACCGGTCCTTAGGTCCCCCCATGGGCATTTCCCTTAGAGGGTATATCTGAGCTGCCCCTTTTAGGAGGGGGAGACCCTTGTTCCGATTCTGGTGGTGGGGGAGTGGGCGCTCTGGGGACCTCTGGAGGGGCTGCGGGAGTAGGAGGAGGAATGTAAGGAGGGGGGGTTAGAAGGGTTTCGTCTAACCCTTCCTTCTTTTTCTTTTGTTTAGTTTTTACTTCATTCAGTGGGTAAAGGCTAGCTCCTGGTCTTTCTAGCCACACTTCCGCATACTGACTCTCCTCCGGGTTAAGGGGTTTTTTATTATTAACCCAGAGGTTTAATTGGTGTCTTACCCAATCTTCTTCTGACCCATAGACAGGCCAGAAGATATTTTTAGAAATCTTCTTCCCTCCCCATATCTTAGTACAATATTCTATCATTTTCTGCTTATCTTCCCCTAGGGCTCCAGGGAAATATCTCCAATTGTCTAAGATACATGCCAGAGGGGTATTCTTAGGTACAGTGGGTACCCTCCCCATGGGAGTCGAAGGCTTGCTGCCCTTCGCCCCCATCTTCTGGATTATCCACACACACACAGTCACTCGCTCCCCTTGTTCCTGGCCCAGTCCCTGGCGGGAGGTGGGAAACGCAGTACTAAAGGGTCCACACTGGCTTGGTTCAGTGTATCGAACCTCTCGTGCGTTATAATCCAGGAAACCCAATCCCGCCCGAACGGCAAACCCGCCAACCAATTCACAATATACTTACGCGTCCTGCGGCTTCGTCCGGACTCCCGTGCACAGAATTTTATGGGATTTCACCGGTTCCTCCTTCGCTCACTACTCCAGAGTTTAGGTCCGTGGGGAAGGTTGAGGTAAGGTTGAGGTAGGCTGTCGGTCGCGGGGCCGCGGATTGCCGCGGGGCGCCTCCCCGGAGGACAGAAGCCCACCGTTCCTTATCCGAGTCACGGCACCAGGAATTGTCATAAATTGAGACCACAATGGGTCATAATCCAATTAAATGTTATTAATTATAGCCAGTAGAAGATGAGCAAATACAGCGCTGGGCGGCAGGGCAGTCTGCGCTCCGCCCGCTGCCGTGCTGAGCAGCTCACACAGTCCCTGTTTATACATCTTTACTGCCGTGTTCAATGAAGTAGTGCAGATACTCTGCGCGTGCTCCAGTTGTTGCTAGGGGGTCGTTTTCTGCCTCTTGGTGGTCTTTGAGGCCGAAGTAAGAAGTCTTCCTCAGGTTGAACTTTTCCCCTCCTTTCCCTGGCACATGCTGGCTGTGATCGTTCCAGATGTGCACAGTCATCACTGGGATGCTTCCTCCTCATCAGTCCTGGGTTTACTTATTTAGAATACAAAGTTCTCTTCTACACACCAAGCTGTTGCACATCCCTCTTGTCTGTGCCCTTGGAACATGCAGATGTCCTGGCAATTGAGTAGTGGGGCCGAGGCCTGGGGTTGGAGGAAGGTAAAGCTCCATACAGGGTTAATTTTGAAATCCGGCAGCCTCAGTGTCCCAAAGTTACAGGCATTGTCCCAGAGAGATGGTATCCAGACCCCACAGCTTTGCCTGTTTGCCTTGATCTGGTAATTTTGTGCCCAGTATCAGCTGGCCTGTTTCCTGAGCCCCATTTCCTTAGGTTCCAACCCATGACCTCAGTCACTTTGTAACTCCTTCCAGGATCATCTTTATCTCTTAGCAGAGCTGTGTATTTGAATTGTACCCTTGTTTGAGAGAGATTTTGCAATAATTCTTTTAACACAACTAACAGCAAAAACTATATTAACAATATCCCATCTTATTTGATGTCCTATCCTAAATTCCCTACAAAGTATTTCTGATAAGGCAGGCTTAATTCCCAAGTCAGAAAAATATACAATCCAAAATATACAATCCAAAATATACAATACAAAATATACAATACAAAATTTCAATCTGAAAAAGCAACAATTCAGCATTTTCCACAGAAATAAGGGTAGCTGGCTTAAAAGGAAAATGGGGGTTGGAGAGAGAACCCCTGGAGACATTCCTCCAGACAGTCCCTTGGGGAGGATGTTGGTCAATAGGAAAGACATGTCTTGTGCTATAAGGAAAAGATGATACAGTGCTGCTGTTTGATTTGGGCAAAGGAGAGTATTAATCCTCCAGCTGTCTTTTGGCCGAAATTTGGGGCAGAAGAGGATTGGATATGTCAATCCTTAAATTTGTATGTTAGTAAGAAAAAGCCCCTTTCTCAAGAAGAGGTAGACTATGCCTCCTGCTGGAAAGGGGGCTCCACTACCTGCTTGTTTCCATTAAAAATAACTGAGAATGATTCTGAGAAAAAAGTAGAGGATTCCAAAGTATGGGGTCCTGACGTGCGGAAAATAGACTCTAGAACTGGGAAGTTCTACAGTCGGTCTGTTTATTCAGCGCTGGGTGCGCTGGGATCGCTCCGCCACAAACACGCACACCCCACACAGCAAGCCGTCCGTTTACTTATACAACATGATGATGAATATTCATTTTACGCCTATACATATTAATTACCTGTACCCGCCTACTCTCGCCTTGTATGCTAATTAGCTCATCATCCTTCACGTTTATGCAGATCCTTCCAGGAATTGTGGGCGAGGGTCAATTTTTCCTCTGGAATCCGAGGGTCTTGCAAGCTTGCACTGTTCTTATCACTTTGGGCTAACTGATAAGGAGCCTATGGATGTATTCCCCCCATCTGTTCCTTCACTGACATCTCTGGGATCAATATCATCTTGTTTCGTCCTGTTTCCTAAATCCTGAATTCCTGTTTTCCTCCAATGCTTCCTTGAGATACCAGAAGGTCTAAAGCCAGTTCCTGGGGGCCTCTTTTCTTTAATTGTTTCAGGCTACACAATGACTTGTCTTAAATCCTGGGAGCTGTTCTTTCTGTTTCTATATGGCTTCCCTATATCAAAAGACTATTTGTGATACTGTTTTTGTAATAGAGATTTTGGTTACCTATTGTGTTTGGAGGGGTAAAAGAGTTGAAGATGTTCAAATTAATGTTTATATGGTGCTTATACTTCACTATAATGAAAATAGGAATGTTGGGTCTTGCTAGAAAACCCCTTAATCAAATGAACTTGCAATTCAGTATTCCAGAGGGGACCGGGCTCCAGAGCATCATGTTTGATGCTTGTCAGATTTTGGATTGTGGGAGTTTAAAAAAACCAAAGAGCACTGAGTAGTGTGGGAAAATATGTGTGTCCTGAACCAGTACAAAGTCGGACACTTCATGGGGAGGGTTCTCCTTGCCCATCTTGGAGCAATGTTTGGTGGACTACTAAGGTTAATGGGTGGACAGCAGATGTGAATCAAGAAAGTTGGTATTGGAAACCCCTAAAACAGATGATAATAATATCAAAAGGACACACTACCCATAATTGTCAGGAAGGGGAGTGTAATCCTATAATAATTAATATTAATAGTGCTAATAATACTGTCACTCCATCCTATGGACTAGGGATAGAGGTCACGGGAAAAGATCCATTAGGGCGATTCAGAATAATAGTAGAAAAATTTGAAAATAAGAGTTCAAAGAAAAATGAAGAATGGAAAGGCACTCAGAAACCTAGGACAGAGATAGGAAGATTTTTTAATGATCCTACAATAGTAAAAGTAGTTAGAATTGAGGATTTGAGACAGACATTTGAAGTAGAAACAGGATATGGAGAGAGGAATGCCTGGGTGGAATGGGTAAAATACACTGTGAAGAGTTTAAACAAGAGTGATTGCTATGCATGTGCCTCAGGGCGACCTAAACCACAAGTGGTACCTTTTCCCCTAGGATGCTCCAATGATCACACAGGGATGGAGTGCATCATTGCACTGTACCAGGACAAAGCAGCCTGGGGAAATGCTACCTGTAAAACACGTTCACTTCTGTTCCCAGCCCTGCTGAACAAGGACATTCAAACACCCCCTGTTGTCGCAGGTGCAGTTGGACACCACAGGGCTTGTCTCTCACGACAGGGCAGAGTGGATACACAGTTTTTAGGGGAGTTCTCAGGATGCAAGAGAACATTGAATGTGACAAATGATAAAGGTGGGAACTATTCCTCATTACAGGTTCCCAGAGCTGACCTGTGCTGGCATTGTGGAGGAAGGGTTCTGAGGAATATTCTTCTGTCCAACTGGAAAGGCACTTGTGCTATTGTACAACTGGCCATCCCACTCACCCTGGCATTCCCAGAGGATAAGGCTTCTAGGGAAAAAGAGATCAGGGCCAAAAGAAGCATATTGGGAACCTCCTTTGATGATAGAATATATATAGACTCAATGGGAGTTCTTCAAGGAGTTCCTGATGAATTTAAAACTAGGAATCAGATTGCTGCAGGTTTTGAATCACTATTTTTTTGGTGGGTCACAGTAAATAAAAATGTAGATTGGATTAATTATATCTATTATAATCAACAAAGATTCATAAATCATACAAGGGATGCTGTTAACGGAATATCAGAACAGTTGGATGCCAATAGCAGAATGACCTGGGGAAATCGGATGGTCCTGGATATGATGTTAGCAGAGAAAGGAGGAGTGTGTGTTATGTTGGGGGAACAGTGTTGTACATTTATACCAAATAATACTGCTGCTGATGGAACGATTACCAGAGCCTTACAAGGCCTTACAACTCTGGCTGATGAACTATCAGAGAATTCAGGAGTAGATACTTCTCTTACTGGGTGGTTGGAATCTTGGTTTGGAAAAGGGAAGGGAATGGTGGTATCAATTTTCACTTCTCTGATAGTGGTAACAGGGATATTAGTGCCCATAGGGTGCTGTATAATCCCTTGTGTTCGGGGTCTTATGCAGAGATTAACAGAAACCGCAATAACTAAGGAAATGCCCCTGGGACCAGCACCTGATAATGTGCTTCTCCTAGAGGAACATGGAACAGATGATAGAGAATCTCAGGAAAAAGAATGTGAAGCGATGTTGGCCAGGTTGGAAGCCTCATATGAAATGGAACTTTGAAAAGATGCAAAAGACAACAGTGACTGTAAAGAAAAGAAGGGGTGAATTGTGGAAAACGCTGAATTGTTGCTTTTGCAGGCTGAAGTTTTGTATTGCATGTTCTTTTCCTGACTCGTGAATTAGGGCTGCCTCATCCTGTTAATAAAGTTTTGCTGTTACTTGTGTTATGGCAAAATCTCTCTCTCAATTAGAGTACACAGTTCTGTTAACAGATACAGATGAAATTTACAGGTATTTTGAAAGTTAGACAAAGAATCGTTGTAGCATTAAGAGAATTTACTAACTTATAGAGAAGGGTTAAAGGGTGCTTGATAACAAGATGCCTGTTAAAGGGGGGCTTACTAACAGGATGGTTTGAAATGCCATAGTGGCTATGTCAGAAGATGGCCTATCATAAATCTGTCTCACTCGAACAGCTCCTAGTTAGTTTCAAGTGATTTAATGTATTTGGGCCAATTTAGAGCGGACCTGTGGTAGATAAGAAATAAGCATCCCAATTACAATTGTGCCACCTGGAACAATCACAACTACGCATGTGCCAGGGAAAGGAGGGGAAAAGTTCAACCTGAGGAAGACTTGGAGCCTTCATCACTGAGACCCCCTGACGACCACCACCACAAGACAGTGCGCAGGCAGTTGGGAGGAGTTTATGGAAACGACTTCTTGGGACTCATTTGAATACGAAGCGGGACAGGTCATGAATATGTATAGGTACAGGAGATAGCCTAATGATTTGGGACAGAATATTGTATAAAAGTGCCACGAACTCGGGCCAAAAGTGTGCCTACTTTGTGAGGTCACCCGCTCTTGCAAGAACGTATAGTAAATTAATTACTGCTTCACTAACGTGTAATAAATTAATTACTGCTTCACTGACGTGTAATAAATTAATTACTGCTTCACTAACGTGTAATAAATTAATTACTGCTTCACTAACGTATCTACCTCCAGTCCTTTTTAGGACCTTTTCCATTTCTAACAGTCTGGGGCCTCGTCCGGGATCGACATCATCCCGTGTGGGGCTCCTGCCGCCGAAGGACGGGGAGACGCGTCCCGTTGATTTCAACGCTCTCGTGTATCCGACGGGAGTTCCAGCGGCGACTGACTCGATCCCGAGACCCATTTTTGAGGTAGACCTGGTGAACCAGAGGGAAGGACAGTAGGCACCGCGGTAACGACCAGGCAACTCCGTGCACGGACCGAGGTAAGAAAATGGGACGTGAAGTATTGCCTTGGTGGTCAGGACACTCGGGGAGACGTGTGTGTGTGTGTGAAGAGACACAGTCAAGGACGAAGTGAGTGCGGAGCCCGGATCCGCGGGTCCGTTTTCCCGCCAGGGAAGCGGCCGGAGAAGGGCGAAGCCAAAGGCGGATTTGGGGTTAAAAAGTCTCCGAGGGACCGAATGGGAAATAAGGGTAGCCGGCTTAAAATGGGGGTTGGAGAGAGAACCCCTGGAGACATTCCTCCAGACAGTCCCTTGGGGAGGATGTTGGTCAATAGGAAAGACATGTCTTGTGCTATAAGGAAAAGATGATACAGTGCTGCTGTTTGATTTGGGCAAAGGAGAGTATTAATCCTCCAGCTGTCTTTTGGCCGAAATTTGGGGCAGAAGAGGATTGGATATGTCAATCCTTAAATTTGTATGTTAGTAAGAAAAAGCCCCTTTCTCAAGAAGAGGTAGACTATGCCTCCTGCTGGAAAGGGGGCTCCACTACCTGCTTGTTTCCATTAAAAATAACTGAGAATGATTCTGAGAAAAAAGTAGAGGATTCCAAAGTATGGGATCCCTTAAATTGCTTACCCCCTCCCTATAATCCTCTCCTTGTGGAACCTAACCCTCCCTTGCTTAACCCCGAGACAAGCTCTTTACCAGAATCCTTGCTGTCCCCGGAAAAACCAAAAACTGATCAGGACACTGTAGCCACTGCTCCTGCTCAGCCCCTTTACCCTGGGCTTAACAGAGAATTGGATCAATGCAAAAAGGATATTTTGAACTACCCTTTGCCCTCAGTAAAGAACCCTCCCATTAGGAGAGTAACTGAGGAACTCTATCCTCTCCGAGAAGTTCCCCTCGGAGTAGGACAAGTGGGATATGTTAATTCTCCACTCACAAGTACAGAAGTGAGAAACTTTAAAAAGGAAATGAAATCTTTAATTGAGGATCCAATAGGATTAGCTGAACAATTGGATCAATTCCTGGGACCTAATTTTTACTCCTGGCAAGAGATGATGTCTATAATGAATATTTTATTTCCTGGGGAAGAAAGGGGAATGATTAGGCGGGCAGCCATGCAAGGATGGGAAAAAGAAACCCGCCAGGCCAGGGAGTCATCAGGCTGAACAAACATTTCCTAATGTGGACCCTAACTGGAATAATAATGATCCAATACATCGGGTAACATGAAGGATTTAAGAGACCTAATCATAGAAGGTATAAAGGAGGCTGCTCCTAAGTCTCCAAACTCTACTAAAGCTTTTGAGATTGAGCAGGAACCAAATGAGACACCCTCAGCGTTTTTACAGCGACTGAGAGATCAGGTGAGGAAATATTCAGGAATGAATCCTGAAGATCCTGTGGCGCAGGGTCTTCTGAAAGTTCAGTTTGTGACTAAGGCTTGGCCTGATATTAGGAAAAAAGTGCAGAAGGTAGATGGTTGGAGTGAAGGATCTTTGGAAGATTTATGAAGAGAGGCTCAGAGAGTGTTTGTGAAAAGAGAGGAAGAAAAACAGAAGCAAAAAGCAAAAAGGATGGTGTCTGCTGTGGATCAGGTAGTAAAGAAAAGAACAGAGCCAGTCTCACCTAGAGATAGAGGTGAAAGCTGGACAAGAAGAAATGGGAGAGCTGGAAGAAATATGAATGGAGGAGGAATTGGCAGAGGTAGAGGGAGACCTTGGCAATCCCCACGGGTGGGTTCTCTCTCAGCGGGGTGTTATCAGTGTGGCAAACAGGGACATCCTAAGCGAGAATGTTCTGAGCTGAGAAAAGAAGAAAGGGTAATTCCCTTAATGTCCTTTGAAGATGAGTAGGGCAGTCAGGGGTTTCTTAATTTCAGGTCCTACCAAGAACCCTTGATAAAATTAAAGGTGGGACCCCAGGAGGAGGACGTTGTCTTCCTGGTTGACACTGGAGCTTCTAGGACTTCCTTAAATTTTATACCCCAAGGACTGAAGCTATCAGACCAAAGTATAACTGTCTCAGGGGTAAAAGGGGAAGGATTCCCAGTCCCCATGTTTGAAAATACCACCTTAAGACTAGGTGATGAGAAAATTCACGGACAACTTTTATATATCCCTGATGCTGGAACTAATTTATTGGGAAGAGATTCGATAATACAATTAGGATTGGAATTGAAAACCCAGGATGACCAAATTGTGGTATCCATGGCTTTATTAACAGAGGAAGATGAAAACCAGATTGTTGCGGAATGGTTAACTAACAAAGGCCACACAGACATGAAACAGCTGTCTGAGCTGGAATTTGGGAGGCATCGTACACAGCTAACCTAGCTGCTGATATGGCCAGGATGTTCTATTCCTGGATACCTAAGTTGCAAACAGCAGGATGCCTCTCTGTCCAGGCGTGAGAACAGGAGGATTTGGTTGATCACACATAAAGAATTAAGGGCTGGAGTAACCTGAAAAATAATACCCAATAATAAGCTTGGCTTTTGCAATATGTAATGAGCTAATTAGAGTTATTATAAAAGACTGCTGTACTATTCAATAAATGAAGCTTGCTGATCACTTGCATCAAGTGGCCAAGTTTTCCCTCCGTCGCGACAAATGGCGCCCGAACAGGGACCCTGACCAAAAAGAGGGTGACGCATCGTGCGGCGGAGTCCGGGTACCGGTCCTGTAAAGCAGCGCAGGAGGCGAATAAGGGGAGACGGACGGGCATCCCATGTCTGCGAAGACCCTGCGGGGTTAAAGCGTGCTCTGGGAGGACCCTTCGGGGTTAACGAGTTCCTCCGTCTGGGAGTACTCAAAGGGGTTACCACCGAGAGCACCCATAGGGGTTGAAGCGAGTTCCCCCGCGCCCGGGAGCACCCAAGAGGTTACCGCTGGCCACGCGCCGCAGAGGTCTGACAGAGGCTGCGACAGCTCCGAGGCATAAGGGAGATCCCCACGCAAAAGTCGAGGGGAGAGACCCCGGCCGGCTGAAGAGAAGGTATGGATAGACAAGCGGCGTATCATTTGCTCAAATGCTTTTTAGAAAAGCGGAGCATTCAGGGATAAACTATAGGAAGAAGTTACCTGGGACTTTAGCGTATGGAGTAGCAAGGGGTTTTTTCACAAATCCAGATATGGTTTTTAAACATGCAGAGCGTTACAGTGAAGTACCAGGTACCTCGCCATAGGAAGCAATAATGCCGTGTTATCAGAGCAAAGTGGTAAATCTGTCAGAATTGAAAGAATTAGTACGCATAAATCTGCCATCAAGGTATGCGAAGCCCGTCCACTATTATACATTTGGAAGGAAAAAATGTGGAAACAAACGTACAACTGACTGCCTTTAATATCTGTTCACCTCTAACTTTTACTGAGCCTGAAACACCCTGTGACGCAGTTGAAAATGTTAACCGCCATGAGCAGCTTCGTCTTGTCCTTGAAAAGCTAGTAAACATGGACACAGAGCGGGCAACAGCATAGCCTGCTGTTAAAGGGTTTGCAGAATTGCCCATCCATCCACCCTAAAACTATGGAGATGAAAACTATGGATACAAAGAATCATCGACTAAACCACCGGACAAGAAACCTCAGGACTGGAACAACAATCCTACGGAGAAGGACAAGTATCGACTTCAACAACCATCGGCTCAGGGACACAGAGACGGCTCATCGGAGACTGGACACGTAAGGTGGTGTCAGTACGGGAAAACGGTGAAATCACGGTATTTCGATTCCTATTTCTACACAATCGTGGTAAATACCAGGGAGAATGTATGTGGGGATGAGCGGGTGGTGGAGAAAGTGGGAGGTGAAGGAAGCATGGTGGCCGCGCAGTGGGTAGCCCCCCTTTCCCCCCCTCCCCCTTTCCCCCCCCCCAAACAGAATGGTTTCGCGTCTTGCAATGTAATTTCTGTGATAAATTGGTTTTCAGTATTTGTTTGTATATGCTATAGATTCAGGGATGCGTTTCTCCAACTGAGAGCAAGTTTAGTTACTAAGAAAAAGGATTTTTGATAGCGACCATTGAAAGTGAGCAGCTTGCTTAAAAAATTTAACCTGCAAAACAGACATGTCCATTTGGGTTGATCAGTGTACAAAATTTAACAATGGGAGCAACTGACTAACTAAGGGTCATATCAAGCCTTCCACAAGTCTGTGGAACATGCCAAATTCTTGAAAGATTGGGATTTTTCGGTATGCGTAACTGCTTTTCAGTCCCTACTATAAACAAAATAAACCGGGAAAAGGGTATCACTGGGTGTGCTCCCTCAAAGCATAAAAATTCACCAACTAGGTGCCAAAATTATGTAGATTGGACACTTGCTCCAGTATGAAAAATGCAATCCTTGGTTAATCTTTTATCATTACATGGTTGATATCTTGATTGTGGGAAAAAACTTGAACGTTGGAAGTTTGATTCATCACTTAACAGTGCACTTAAAAAGCAAGGCGTTACAAATTGGTCTATAGAAAATTCAAAAGGAGCCAGTGTGGAAATATTTGGACTGACAGATTGATAACTAACGCTCAAAAGTTGCTTAGAGATATTAACTCATTTTGCTCATTGCATGGTATTATGCATCAGTATTTTAATTACCCATATTTGCAGCCACACTGAACCAACTGGCTGACTCAAGATCTAGCAGGGAGAAATCAGAGAGCAGACAGGCTGGCAGCACCGACGTGAGCTGCTGCATTGCAGAAGCTCAGAAGTTGTAAGAATTTTTACACTTCCACGACAATACCACTTGTTGGTTGCTGAATTTAAAGGGCTTGTACTGCTACTGCACAAACCAGAAATTCTAGTGAACATTCAGTGCCGAGTGTGCTCTGGTACCAGAACATATCACATAAGCAATACCAACCTTTTCCATTTTCGAATTATGGGATGTTACCTATGGTACAGGGACACCACACTTGCCTGCAGCTCAGGCTGTAGTGGAACGTGAATCAAACTCTCAAGCGTTTGCTTTACAAAATAAAAAACGGGGGAGAGGTTTGGTACCTCCAATGTTGAAACATGCAGGAGGTTTAAAAGGGAACAAAAAAGAATAATAAAAGGTATTCCTAAGAAATGAAGTTACGGGTACTAACTACGGGAAGGAGATCCACCTGTGTTATTACAGATATGGGAACCAAGTGGATAAAGCTGTGGATCCAGAAGAAATCGAGCCCGCATGAACCAACTCGGGACCCTGATCACAGTAACTGAAGTCAAGTGTTGCAACTGCAGCCACGGTGGACTATCAGTTTTGCTGCAGGACATTTTGAACCATCTAACAGTTTTTGAAATATGCATGTGTGTTTGTGGTAAATGAAAATTAGGGAAATGATGATTTCTGTACAGCCCAAGATCACAGACTACAATAGATGCCTGTACATAAATGTGAGGCTGATGTTACCTGCACTCCTGACACTCCTGATTGGCGAAACAAGCAAATACAATCACAAAGGTATTAAAGTACTTAGCTACAGAATTGTGCAGCACTTGAATTTTGTTGCTGTCTCATGACAGGTGCTGCAGGAATCTGTCTGATCACTCAGCATTCAAAAATTTATAGATCAAACTCAAAACATATGACATGAAAATTTAATTCTCTGGATTGGACAATTGGTTTCATGAGTGGGACTTTCAGGATGGATGTTGTCAGTGGTCAAATCTGGATTATTGAATTTGGATTACTGAATATGGTAATTATGGCACTTGTCTTACATTTACTGCCATGCTTGCTGAGCTTTCTGCAAAGGGCCCTTGCAGAGACCTCTAACAAGCAGATACTAAAAAGGAAAAATTGTCTGGGAGGACAGCAGGCTTGCTGGCAGTCTGGCTCTCCTCACAAAGACACAGGCCCCTGACAGTATCCCTGAATTCCCATGCAACAGAAAAATTACTCATCCTGAGCGGTATTTGGTAATCACATTTTCAAAACACAGTGGCCTTGAAGGCAGGTGGTCAGACTGCCTTAGAGCAAAGAATTGCAAAAAACTATTTGGAAGTAAGTGAACAAATCATGTACTATCCATAATAAGAGAGTCAAAGCCACAGCAGGTGTGCAGATAACTCTTACACATCAAAGGTAAACTAATAATGTGTAGCTATAAGACATGCTTATCAAAACTCGTTACAATTACTAATTAATCACTTTGGTGTGAACGGTATGTGCAGCAAATCGGCAAGTTTTTAGCTTGCCACATGTTCCAGTATGGCTTTTAGTTTACAGGATGGCTTTTAGATTTGGTTAAACAAGAGCTGATGTTTTCATTAGTTATTTTTGTCTTAGTGTTATTCTGCCGTGTAGGTCACAGTGTTTCTCTTGCAAGATAGATAATGCTCTTCGCAAAAATCTGGCTGGTCCATAAACAAGAAGAGGGAATTGTAGGTGTGTAGGAGAGGAGTGGGTTCCGTGGCCCACCCAGATTTGCTCCTGACCCCCGCATAATCAAGGCTGGGGAAGCTAGCAGAGGCATGTCAGTATGCAGTAACAGGAGAGCTAGGTGTCTGTGGGAACAGGAGGCCGCAAGAAAATCCTTGAGATAACAAACTGCAAGAATGTTAACAACTGCCTTGAAAAGGAACAAAGTGACTGTGGAGCCTCACCCAATTATTAGCAATAGTGAGAGGCAGGTAAGGCGGGTGAGCAGAACATCTAACCAGAGCAATTGTTTACTCTTGGCAGAACGTATGGGCCTCCCTGACATGAGTATTAAATACCACCACCCTCTGCACCAGTCTCGCTATGCCTAGCACCCCGTTTTTGACGTGTCTAGTAGGGGTGCCAATTAATGAGTACACATGGACATTTCTTAACAGTTCCATGAACACCGTGTTGAGGGGAAGAAGCATCAGATCTTAAAGATGCAAGTCTGGGCAATGTGGGCCCTGCATTAGTAATCTACGTGGGTCGTGGTTATGTTTGTGTTTCTACGGATACAGGTACCATCTGGGTTCCCAGCCAGTGGGTGAAACCAGCGATAAAAGCTCTAAATAATTCCAGAGCAGCCTGCGAATGAGTTTGGTTCAAGAACTTTGAAAAGATCAAATCAGCAGCCATACTTGCAAGACTTGTGACCCCTGGAGTATGGGACACAAACAGAGAGACAGCTAAAGTTACCTGACCAGTCGAAGTGACTGGGTCCGTACAGTCCATCAACGGACTCCAGAACTGTTAGTTTTAAGATTAAAGTATAGTTAAAAGTGTGTGATAAAAGTAGTTTGTAGTGTTAAGGAAAAGAATTAGAAGTAAGCTAAGGTAAAGGTAGTTTGTAGTGTCAAGGAAAAGAATTAGGAGTAAGCTAAGGCAAAGTACACACAATGGTTTGGAGAGAAAAAGGAATGCGTATGGTGGTTAAGGGAACAACTGAAACCATGAAAACCTTTTGTGTGACACTTTGTATCTTTTATATTGTAGTTGTTAAGGCTGAAACATCAATATCTCCTCTCATTGATCCTCGAGAAAATGTCTGGGTTACTCTGGCCCGATCACTTCACACAACTAGTTTCTGTGCAAGCTTAGCAACACCTAATTCACCATTTACTACATGCCTTGTTGGGGTACCTTTAAGCAACGCCACATTTCGGATGTATAACCAGTCTCTTGCAGCTTTGAGGAAACAGTATAAGATAACCAGTCACCTCCTGTTCAGGTGGAATAATCTCTCGAAAATGTTTAATGACTATGACAAATGGGATGACAAACTCCCTATAGGCCCTGAGCCGCAAGAGATTGATATAACAGACTCTCTCAATGCCAGCTATTGTATTTATATTGGGAAAAGGGATTGGTCAGATGAGGACAAGGAGGGGCGCAAGGTTAACAAGTCAAGCCCCACAATCATTACTCCGATAGGTGATTCTATCAGCTGGGAAAGAACATGGTGCCAGAACATAGCCCACACTAAACACCGTTTGGCCCCTGGTACTATGTTACCCAGGCGCTTACCTAAAGGATTCTTTTTAATATGTGGCAATCATGCCTGGGCCGGAATTCCCACAAACCCTCTCGGAGGACCGTGCACCATAGGTCAGCTCAGTTTAGGTGCACCACTTCGCCATCCCAACTCAACTCACAAATATCGTTTCAAAAGGGACCTTACCATCACCCTAGAGTCAAATTGGCGTGACTCAGTTAACCTTTGGAATAGATGGGAAATTATATCTGCATCATTTTTCATACCGGGTGTTGCTGCAGCACGAGCTCACAGGAATTTAGGAGATCTGGCATGCTGGGTGGTAAAGCAGGCCAACGCAACAAGTAGGGTTTTGTCAGAATTAGCAGAAGATCTATCTTCGGTACAGCATGCTGTGCTCCAGAACAGAGCCGCAATAGATTTCTTACTACTGGCTCATGGACATGGTTGTGAGGATTTTGACGGACTGTGCTGCATGGATTTAAATGACCACTCTAAATCCATTCACAAAGAGATTCAGTACCTGATGCAACACTCTCAAAAGATCAAACAGGATACTGGGTTTTTTGGCTTGGAGGCTCTGGGGAACTGGACAGGGTTGAGCGTCTGGCTAAAGGGTATCTTTCAAACAGGGTTATTAATTTTAATTGCAATTCTAATAGTATTGCTTTGTTTAGGATGTGTGTTCTCTTGTCTTAAAGCCCTTTTTCTGAAAGTGGTCAACCAGGTCTATTTCGAAAAAAAAAAAACGGGGGATATGTTGCGGAATGGTTAACTAACAAAGGCCACACAGACATGAAACAGCTGTCTGAGCTGGAATTTGGGAGGCATCGTACACAGCTAACCTAGCTGCTGATATGGCCAGGATGTTCTATTCCTGGATACCTAAGTTGCAAACAGCAAGATGCCTCTCTGTCCAGGCGTGAGAACAGGAGGATTTGGTTGATCACACATAAAGAATTAAGGGCTGGACTAACCTTAAAAATAATACCCAATAATAAGCTTGGCTTTTGCAATATGTAATGAGCTAATTAGAGTTATTATAAAAGACTGCTGTACTATTCAATAAATGAAGCTTGCTGATCACTTGCATCAAGTGGCCAAGTTTTCCCTCCGTCGCGACACCAGATTGATCCAATTGTGTGGGTACAAGAAGGTAATCGAGGCGGATTAAACATTACACCTTTAAGGATTAAGCTTAAAAGGGATAATGAAATTGTTTGCCAAAAACAGTATCCTATTTCACTGGAAGGCCGTAAAGGCCTCCAACCAGTTATAGAAAGTTTAATTAAGGATAAGCTTCTGGAACCATGTATGTCTCCTTTTAATACCCCAATCTTATCAGTAAAAAAACCTGATGGGTCATATCGTTTGGTACAGGATTTAAGAAAGGTGAACCAAATAGTTCAAGTGCGTCACCCAGTGGTTCCTAATCCTTACACTCTACTGAGTAAAATACCACATGACCATGGATGGTTCAGTGTGATTGATTTAAAGGATGCTTTCTGGGCCTGTCCACTGGACCCTGATAGTAGAGACATGTTTGCTTTTGAATGGGAAGATCCTTTCACAGGACGAAAACAACAATTTAGATGGACAGTTTTACCTCAGGGATTCGCTGAGTCACCAAATTTATTTGGACAAGCATTGGAACAAGTATTAGAAAAATTTAAAGTCCCAACTGAAGTTACCCTTCTACAGTATGTAGATGATCTTTTAATCTCAGGTAAAAATAAAAGAACCGTAAAGGAGACAACAAATGCTTTATTAAATTTCCTTGGAAAACAGGGACTAAGAGTATCAAAAACCAAACTGCAGGACATGGAGAAGGAAGTTAAATATTTGGGACATTTAATCAGTGAAGGGAAACGAAGAATAAATCCGGAGAGGATAAGAGGAACAGTTGAGTTCCCTCTCCCGAGAACTAAGAAAGAGCTGCGAAAATTTTTGGGACTGACAGGCTATTGTCGCCTGTGGATTGAATCATATGCACTAAAAACAAAAGGAGTATAGCTTAAACTGTTAGAAGAAGAGCCTAATGATTTGGTATGGACTAATGAAGAAAAAGGATTAATACAGGAATTAAAACAAAGCTTGATCACTGCTCCTGTGTTAGCACTGCCCTCCCTTGACAAACCATTCCACTTGTTTGTTACCATAGATAAGGGAACAGCCCTGGGGGTGTTAACCCAAAAGAGGGGAAGCAAGCGACAGCCAATTGCCTATTTATCTAAGCTATTGGACCCAGTATCCCGAGGCTGGCCTGAATGTGTACAGGCAATAGCAGCCACAGCCCTCTTGGTGGAGGAAAGCAGAAAATGAACTTTCGGAGGAGCACTTACAGTCAGTACTCCACACCAAGTAAGGACAATCCTGACTCAGAAGGCAGGAAGATGGCTTACTGATTCTAGAATTTTAAAGTATGAGGCAATCTTAATGGAAAAAGATGATTTAATCCTAACTGCGGAATCATGCCTCGATCCTGCCACCTTTTTGTCAAAAGGGGAGACTAATGACCAAGAACTTGGACATAACTGCCTGGAGATAATAGAATATCATACTAAAGTACGACCTGACTTAAGGGATATACCCTTGCCAACAGGTCTCCGTTTATTTATTGATGGATCCTCCAGAATCATACAGGGAAAAAGGCATAATGGTTATGGAATTATTGATGGAGAAAATCAAAATGTGAAAGAATCGGGAAGACTACCTAACAATTGGTCTGCCCAGACATGCGAATTATATGCTTTAAATCAAGCATTGCAATTATTAAATGGGATAGAAGGCACGAGTTATACAGATTCAAGGTATGCTTTTGGGGTAGTTCAAACATTTGGGAAAATATGGGTTGATGAAAGAGGGTTAATTAAAGGAAAGGAGTTGGCACATGGGGAACTGGTGAAGCAGGTTCTGAAGAATTTACTCTTACCCAGAGAAATTGCAATAGTCCATGTGAATGGACATCCGAAGGGGAATTCCTTGGAAGCTAGAGGAAACAGAGTGGCAGATGAAGTAGCCAAAGAGGCTGCCTTAGGGCCCGAGATTGTTAATATGTGTAACCTTACTCCTTGTGTATCTGAACCGAAAGAGATTCCAGTATTCACTGAAGGAGAGAAAAAGGAATTAAAGGAATTGGGAGCTACTGAAACCGAAGGAGGGGAGGGGATTCTCCCAGATGGACGAGAAATGCTAAACAAGCAAATTATGAGGGAAATAATGGCCATTCTACATCAAGGGAGTCATTGGGGGGTACAAGCAATGTGTGATTTAATCCTAAGGAAGTATGGATGCATAGGAATTTATACTACAGCTAAACAAATTTGTGAAAGATGTATTGTTTGTAAAAAAATAAATAAAAAGGTTCTCAAGAAACAGCCTCAAGGAGGAAGAGAACCTGGTTTAAGACCTTTTCAAAGCATCCAAGTAGATTTCACAGAATTGCCACCCATAGGAAGGTTGAAATATATCCTGGTATTGGTTGACCATCTGACAGGATGGGTGGAAGCATATCCAATGGCTTCAGCCACAGCTGCAGGAGTAATTAAAATCCTTTTAGAACAAATTATTCCCAGGTATGGAATAATTGAAAATGTGGATTCAGACCAAGGGAGTCACTTTACATCCAGAGTGCTTCAAGGGACTATGAAAGGACTAGGGATATCCTGGGACTTTCATACTCCCTGGCATCCACCCTCCTCTGGTAGGGTTGAACGGATGAATCAAACCCTAAAGAAACAATTATCAAAGTTAATCTTAGAAACTAAATTACCTTGGATCAAATGCTTGCCCATTGCCTTACTGAGACTTCGCACTGCACCTAGGAAAGACTTAGGTGTATCCCCCTATGAAATGTTGTTTGGCTTGCCTTATATGGGTGAAATCGGAAAAATCCCAAGGTTTGAAACCAAAGACACTTTTCTTGAGAATTATGTGCGGGGGTGTCTTCTTCTTTATCCTCTCTCAGAAGTAAAGGACTCCTTGCACAAACTCCACCACTGGAATTTGCAGTCCATACTATCCAACCTGGAGAATGGGTTCTGATTAGGTCATGGAAGGAATCCAAGCTGCAGCCTGAATGGGAAGGCCCTTTCCAGGTTCTACTGACAACTGAAACTGCTGTGAGGACTGCTGAGAAGGGTTGGACTCATTACACCCTGCTCAAAGGACCAGTGGAACATCCATCTGAGAACGAACATTGGTGTGTACAACCTACCGAGAATCCTCTGCACATTAAGCTGAAGAAACAGTAATTTAAAGACTGTTTGAAATATTGTTTTCATAGTAGAAGTTTTGTTGTTATTACACTAGTATTTACCTATTGTGTTTGGGAAAAGGGGAGGGTAAATGGTTAAAAATGTTTAAAATAATATCAATATGGTGTTTGTACTTCACTGTAATGAAAATGAGAGTGCAGGGTCACGCAAAGAACCCCCTTAATAATCAAATGACCCTAAAATTCAGCATTCCAAAGGGGACTGGAATCCAAAGCATCATGTTTGATGCCTGCCAGATTTTAAATTGTGGGAGTCTAAATAACCAAAGGGCATTAAGCTATGCAGAAAAGTACATGTGTCCTGAACCAGTACAAGGTTGGACACTTCATGGGGAGGGTTCTCCTTGCCCCTCTTGGAGTAATGTGTGGTGGACCACTAAGGTTAATGGGTGGACAGCAGATGTGGATCAAGAAAGTTGGTATTGGAAACCCCTAAAACAGATGATAACAATCTCAAAAGGACACACTACTCATAATTGTCAAGAAGGGGGGTGTAATCCTATAGTAATCACTATTAATAATGCTAATAATACTGTCACTCGACCCTATGGACTAGGGATAGAGGTCACGGGAAAAGATCCATTAGGGCGATTCCAAATAACGGTAGAAGAATCTGAAAATAAATCCCTGAACAAGGAGGAAGAGTGGAAAAGTACACAGAAACATGGAACAGAGGTAGAACTTATCAATGATCCTACAATAGTAAAAATAGTTAGAATTGAGGATTTGAGACAGACATTTGAATTAGAAACAGGATATGGAGAGACGAATGCCTGGGTGGAATGGGTAAAATACACTGTGAAGAGTTTAAACAAGAGTGATTGCTATGCATGTGCCTCAGGGCGACCTAAACCACAAGTGGTACCTTTTCCCCTAGGATGCTCCAATGATCACACAGGGATGGAGTGCATCATTGCACTGTACCAGGACAAAGCAGCCTGGGGAAATGCTACCTGTAAAACACGTTCACTTCTGTTCCCAGCCCTGCTGAACAAGGACATTCAAACACCCCCTGTTGTCGCAGGTGCAGTTGGACACCACAGGGCTTGTCTCTCACGACAGGGCAGAGTGGATACACAGTTTTTAGGGGAGTTCTCAGGATGCAAGAGAACATTGAATGTGACAAATGATAAAGGTGGGAACTATTCCTCATTACAGGTTCCCAGAGCTGACCTGTGCTGGCATTGTGGAGGAAGGGTTCTGAGGAATATTCTTCTGTCCAACTGGAAAGGCACTTGTGCTATTGTACAACTGGCCATCCCACTCACCCTGGCATTCCCAGAGGATAAGGCTTCTAGGGAAAAAGAGATCAGGGCCAAAAGAAGCATATTGGGAACCTCCTTTGATGATAGAATATATATAGACTCAATGGGAGTTCTTCAAGGAGTTCCTGATGAATTTAAAACTAGGAATCAGATTGCTGCAGGTTTTGAATCACTATTTTTTTGGTGGGTCACAGTAAATAAAAATGTAGATTGGATCAATTCTATCTATTATAATCAACAAAGATTCATAAATCATACAAGGGATGCTGTTAACGGAATATCAGAACAGTTGGATGCCAATAGCAGAATGACCTGGGGAAATCGGATGGTCCTGGATATGATGTTAGCAGAGAAAGGAGGAGTGTGTGTTATGTTGGGGGAACAGTGTTGTACATTTATACCAAATAATACTGCTGCTGATGGAACAATTACCAGAGCCTTACAAGGCCTTACAACTCTGGCTGATGAACTATCAGAGAATTCAGGAGTAGATACTTCTCTTACTGGTTGGTTGGAATCTTGGTTTGGAAAATGGAAGGGAATGGTGGTATCAATTTTCACTTCTCTGATAGTGGTAACAGGGATACTAGTGCCCATAGGGTGCTGTATAATCCCTTGTGTTCGGGGTCTTATGCAGAGATTAACAGAAACCGCAATAACTAAGGAAATGCCCCTGGGACCAGCACCTGATAATGTGCTTCTCCTAGAGGAACATGGAACAGATGATAGAGAATCTCAGGACAAAGAATGTGAATCACTGCTGGCAGGTTAGAAGCTTCATGTAGGACAGGACTTTAAAGATATGCCAAAGACAACAGAGAGGGTAAAGAAAAGAAGGGGGAGTTGTGGGAAATGCTGAATTGTTGCTTGTGCAGATGGAAATCTTGTTTTGTATCTTTTGTATAAAGCATACTGTTGGTAAGAGATAATCCTGGAAAGAGTTCAAACGGGACTGAGGCCACGGGCTGGAACTCCAAGGAAATGTGGCTCAACACTGACAGAGGGTGTGGAGTCTTGATGCCATCTGAACAAAAGCCGGGAGGAGCTTTTGAATTCCTCCCAGCCCAGGCCCATGGCAGTGACCGGGAAGGGTCAGATCCAATCCAGTCCCTGCCAGTCAGCGATGGTCCCAGACAGAAGAGACGTTGAAGTGTTGAAGGCTCACACAGACTGACTGTTCTTACTAAGGCAGCAGGACTTTGCCGGCCGTGCAGTCTGTATTCCATGATGTCAGGAATGGGGGACTTGGGTCGAGCCAGTAACCTTTGGAGATTGTTCATCTCCAGTTCAACGGGGGGAGGGATTTCGGGATGGAAAATGGGGTAGAAATGCTACGGATTGGGACCAAAGGTGTGCCTGCTGTTGGGTCACCCACTCCTGCAAGGACGTGTAATAAATTAATTACTGCTTCACTAACGTGTAATAAATTAATTACTGCTTCACTGACGTGTCTACCTCGAGTCCTTTTTGGGACCCATTTTGCATTTCTAACAGGCTTTTCAAGGCCTCAGGGAGACCCCTAATCAGTGGTTTAAGGCGGATCGGATCTCCCAGAGCAGCAGCCTGCCTCTAACACTCATACCTGGCTTGAATACACACAGCCTTTTGACACTGATTCAGCCAGCCCAGATAATTCAGTGAAAACAGCAGTTTTTCACCCAATCCTGTCCCTGGGGTGAGGGACGAGATCAGAGCATCCCAAGAAGATCGTATAACTTCTCTATCCCTCCGGCCAGCGCAGAGACATCATTATAGATATTGGCTGCCTTAGGGGCGGCCATCCTATAATTAATTACACAGTTCACGTACAGAATTCACAGGGGCAAAACATCCTGAGAGGACCACGCTTGAGTAGCCAAATTTCCCCTGTTCACTCTCAGGAGGTCACATCGTAGTTACACAGTTCACGTTCCAAAACTCCAAGGGCAACATCACACACCCCCCACACTGTTCCCAAGACGGGCAAAGGCCCATTCCTGCTCCTGACCGGGAGCCCCGAACGCTGTCAAAGAGTTCTCCTCCCACACGCCACCCATTTATTTAGTTCAATTCAGTTTTCAAATCTCCACACACCATCCGCTTCAACTGCCCCACACCAGAAACGCCATCCCAGTCAGACCAGTCCTTCCTCCCATCCATCACACCAGAAATCGCTTCCGAACTGCACCACAACCTGCTGCTTCCATACAAATCACACAGCGGTTACACACACACACACACACACACACACACACTGCTCCTTTGATCCGCACTCAGAGCACCAGAAAACAACTCGTCTAAACTCATTTCACTCACACAGACAGTTTAAACCTGCCCTTCACTGTGTCCGTCTCCAGCCACTCTCCTCGTGCAGACTCAGCCTCACCCTGCGTCTTGTTCACTCACAACAAACAAAACCGGGACAAAAACTTCTTCCAGCACAAAGCGTCCCACCTTTGATTTTATCAAGGGTTCTTGGTAGGACCTGAAATTAAGAAACCCCTGACTGCCCTACTCATCTTCAAAGGACACTAAGGGAATTGCCCTTTCTTCTTTTCTCAGCTCAGAACATTCTCGCTTAGGATGTCCCTGTTTGCCACACTGATAACACCCCGCTGAGAGAGAACCCACCCGTGGGGATTGCCAAGGTCTCCCTCTACCTCTGCCAATTCCTCCTCCATTCATATTTCTTCCAGCTCTCCCATTTCTTCTTGTCCAGCTTTCACCTCTATCTCTAGGTGAGACTGGCTCTGTTCTTTTCTTTACTACCTGATCCACAGCAGACACCATCCTTTTTGCTTTTTGCTTCTGTTTTTCTTCCTCTCTTTTCACAAACACTCTCTGAGCCTCTCTTCATAAATCTTCCAAAGATCCTTCACTCCAACCATCTACCTTCTGCACTTTTTTCCTAATATCAGGCCAAGCCTTAGTCACAAACTGAACTTTCAGAAGACCCTGCGCCACAGGATCTTCAGGATTCATTCCTGAATATTTCCTCACCTGATCTCTCAGTCGCTGTAAAAACGCTGAGGGTGTCTCATTTGGTTCCTGCTCAATCTCAAAAGCTTTAGTAGAGTTTGGAGACTTAGGAGCAGCCTCCTTTATACCTTCTATGATTAGGTCTCTTAAATCCTTCATGTTACCCGATGTATTGGATCATTATTATTCCAGTTAGGGTCCACATTAGGAAATGTTTGTTCAGCCTGATGACTCCCTGGCCTGGCGGGTTTCTTTTTTCCCATTCTTGCATGGCTGCCCGCCTAATCATTCCCCTTTCTTCCCCAGGAAATAAAATATTCATTATAGACATCATCTCTTGCCAGGAGTAAAAATTAGGTCCCAGGAATTGATCCAATTGTTCAGCTAATCCTATTGGATCCTCAATTAAAGATTTCAATGCATTAGGCATTGATTTCTTCCTAACTGGTAATTTACCCTCATTGTGAAAATTTTTTCTCATGTACAATCAGAACTTTTTCTGCTGCAACTTGTGGACAGTGCACACTGTCTACATTTATTGCCTCTGCTAACACACTATTGCTTTAATTACAGGCGGCTACAAGGTCCACCCTAGCCTTTTCCAGAATTAAACAAGGCCAGCCCCCCTCCTAGTACGCCAAAATGCTCTGGGAATCTTACTACTGCTGACTTCTGCAGCTTGCAGCTCACAGTTTATTCTCACAGGTCTTCCCTTGCCTTAGAGCTTGCACCCTCATCATGCTGAGGAGCTGCCATTACATCAGTGCCATGACTGATAAACTAAGTAAAGACAGCATGGTTTGGGCGCTGACTCCTTCCTGGCCTTGTGAACCTTACTGCTTGGAAACTTCGGTCTGAGAGTTTTCGATCCCATGCAAAGAAATTGTTGAAACTCCTTAGGAAAGATGACTAAAGTGGCAGGGAAATCAGTTCTCACAACAGAAGGCAATCAATGGGTTTTTATGGAGAAGTTGTACAACCCAGAGGATACTGATTCTGTCTTGTGATGTGATCTTTTGCACAAATTATAAGCATTAGAAGAGATTCTTTCCTCATATATTTAACAGTGGTTCATGGATGCTGTGCTGGTTTTGTCTGGGAAAGGGTTCGTTTTCTTCATAATAGTTTGTATGGGCTATGTGTTGAAGTTGTGCAGGAAATGGTGTTGACAAACCAGAGATGCTTCTGTTATTGCTGAGCAGTGGTTACACAGAGCTAAGGCCTTTTCTGCTTCTCACACCACACCACCAGTGAGTGGGCTGGGGATGCACAGGAAGCTTGGAGAGGACACAGCCAGACAGTTGACCACAACTGATGAAAGGGGTATGCCATCCCATACAACATCATGCTCAGACACAGAACTAGGGGGAAGGTTGGCTTGGGGTCAGTTGCTCAGGAATTGTCTGGGCATATGTCAATCAGTGGTGAGCAATTGTTTTCATTTGTATCACTTGTCTTTCACTTCTCTCTGTTATTTTCCTTTTAATTAATATTAATAATATAATTGTTATTATTTTCTTTTAATTATTAAACTTTTTATCCCAACCCATGAATCATCTCACTTCCACCCTTTCAATTGCCTTCAACCCACTGCATAAAGTAAGCAGCTGTGTGAGGCTTTAGTTCCTAGCTGGGGTTAGCCCATAACAGATGTGCTCCTTTGTTCTGCACATTGACTCTTGCAGGAGGAACAGCTTTACTCCAAATTATCCCATATCCTGGATTTGCAGCAAGAAAGTAGGAGTATATATAGAGAAAGGGTTGTAATGCTAAGATACAAAGGGACATCTGGACATTTCCAGTGGTACTTGGGAAGTGGAGAAAGCAACTGGAGCAGTGTTAGAAAATTGTGTTATGAGAGCAACTCAATGATACATTAGAGTTTCAAATGATTATATTTATTTACCCATTTAAATTCTGAGAAGGGCTCAGTGTCTAGGAAATGCACATTTGGATTGTTCTTAATCTAAGATTCAACAATGAAGATTTGTTGAACCAAACTGGAAACTCATAATTACTATAATGGGTTATTTTAATTTCTGGTGTAATGTACTTCTCATTATTTTTTACAAGAAATGAACACACAAAAGCATACACACACACACAAAACAAAAGCACACACACACACACAAACTCCTCACAGTAAGGTAGATTCTCTGTGGGGAGCTCAAGGTTAAACTTTGATTTTAGAACGTTTGGGTGATTTCATCAATATGGACTTGTTTAAATGAAGATAAATCAGTTCCACAAAAAAGAAGGAATTCTCAGGAAGGAAAGTACATTTTCTAAAATGAAAACATAGATTAAAAAAAATGAAAAGCCCTTACTATTAAAAATAAAGTAAAATAAAGCCGCATTGCTGTATTTCTGCAGAATGCTCCCTACATAAAACATTTATTAGCTTCATATTTCCCTCAAATTCAATTATCATTTTAAATGAATCACCATAACTACAGTGCAGCAGTGATGTTGTTTTTATAAAATGTCAGTCAAACTGACATCAAGTTCAACCTTGTTTTGTCCTTGCAGTGGAGCATGTAGAATTTTAAGATGCAGCTCTGCAAAGCTCAGAAAGCCTTCATCAGCTTCTTAATGAAATAATGGAAATTTAACTCTCTTTCACAAGACAAGATTAACATTTTAATTCCTACTCCAGGAATTTACAAAAACAAAGATTCTTCGATATTAAAATTGATTCCATAATATTTTCTATACCAGTAAAGGACAGTTTTTAAAGATATTGCCCCGAAACATCACAGGCCAGCCAAGCAAAGTAAAACAAAACAAAGATAATGCTGTCAAAAAGTCATCCAACCTTCACCTCAAAGTGAAAAGAGAGAGCTATGCTCTTGTGGAAAGAAGATAAAGCCATCAAAAAAGTATATAAATATTTGGTTTAATTATTTCAATTCCTTATACAAATAGCTGAACAAAAGTTGAACACAATATATAATGGGGTTTTTTGGTTATTTAACTTTTAATTCTTCTTTAATTTAAGAATTTTATTTTATTTTTGGAGTTAAGTAAGATTTGCCTGAACTGCACAAATAAATAAATGAGGAAAACCAAACCAAACCAAGCAATTTCAGATAGGACAGACAAACATGGTGACTCCTTCCTTTCTTATTCCCTGTGCTGCTTTCACATGACTTGGTAGTATTGCTAAGCACAACACAGTCCCACCAAAGTGACTGGCATCATCTGTACCAATGTGAGAAGCAGAAAGGAGAGCATTTTCAGGATGCAGATTTCTCACTGAAGAGTCTCCCTCGGAATAATTATTGATTCTTAAGGAATGAAGGACTGTGACACAGATTCCTTCTTCTCCCACAAGAACATTAACTCTTCTCTGTCACATCAGGTCCCACCAAGCCAAGTTTCAATTTATTGCTAAACAAGTGCAAGTATTTTATTTATCTTGTTTTCAGGCACAAACACTGAGAGAATAGACAATCAAACTCCTTAAGAATCCCATATAGTAAAGTGGTCTGATTGTAGGCTATATAAAAATACATTTGTTTTCTATATTTTCTGTGATTTTACATGAAACTTGCCCATTTTTTCCTTTTTATATTTAACTGTAAGAGTGAAGATGAGTGGTACTCAGATTTCTCTCTCCAAGAATTCTGTTATCAGCTAGTTAATTTTTTTAATTATTTGTATTTTCAAAGTCTGTTACTTCCCATCTGTTGAGTTTGAAGCTAAGTTAGACTTCTTGGTTTCTCTTTTCTATCCAATAGTTTAAAAGGTGTGCCACACTTTATGACCTGCTCTAGTTGATACAGCCCTTATTTTTCAAGCTGAGGTCTCACATACACAAAAATCCTACCATTTTTCCTTAGCAAATTTTTCTTTTCATGTTGTATTAGTCCTGTTCTGTTTAACATTACTACAGCTAGAAGTATGCTACTTGTAGTCTCTCTTCAAGCACAATGTCTTTTATGACAAAGCATAAACTCCCAGTGAAGGCAATTTTCTGAGATTCCCTCTATAGCTAATAGCATCTTAGAGCTGCTGATCTGAGTTCCTGAAGTGCCTTAAGAATGTCTGTTTCTTTCTACTGACTACAGTGGATTTCTAAATAAATAAATAAATATTTAAAAACTCTGTCATTTCAGTGCAGTCACCTTAATTTGCTTCCACAGTCAAATCTTTCACCAGATTTTCAACCTTACAAAGCAGGGAGCTTGCTGCTTTGAGGCTGAAGACAGGGAATGGAAATTTCAAAACTCCTACATTTTGAAATCAAAGTGCAATCAATGCCCAGGAGACTGTAGTCAGACTTCCTTTGCTAAAAGATGCTCCCTTGAGAATGAGGAGTTTCAGTTCTTTCTCAAACAGCGGGATTCACATTTCTGTTTTTTCACGCCTCACACTGAGCCACACTGTTGCATAAGTACTTTGAGACCACTGCATTAAATAGTTACTTAATATATTGTGATTTAAATAAAATGCATCCTTTTGAATTTCTCTCTTCCTCACTCTAAATGTTTCATGCACTACTGATACTTACTTTCTGAGGTAGCACAAAGCCTTTCCATTTCAGCTCCATCTGCTGCAATTTCACCAGTAGCACCAAGACTGCCTGCAGAAAGAAAATAGGGAACCTTGAAGATTTTCCTTGAAACAGGCAGCTTGTAAATTACATCTCTATCCTAACAAAAGGTTTTGAAAACTACCTCACAACATGAATCTTTCTCCAAGTGGAAGAAAACCTAGCTACAATCAAGTGATAAGACATCCTATACTTCTTGTAAATTTATTTCCCTCAAAACATCTCTGAACGCTTCTGTATTTTTCTGATTTTCACCTGTTTGCTCTCCAGAATCTAAGAGCAAAAGACAGGAACGCTTAGTTGAAAGATGCTGTAGCACACTGCTACCACTCCCTGATTGATGCCCAGCCTGTTCCTGAGCGGTGATCATCACCACTCAGCCAGCTCCCCCTGTTTATATACTGAGAATGATGTCATACAGTAAGGAATATCCCTTTGGCCAGGTTGGGTCAGCTGTCCTGGCTGTGGTTCCACCCACCTCCTTATACAACCCCTGTCAGATCATGGGAAGCTGGAAGCTCCTTGACTTGGTATTACTTAGCACAACTAAAAACATCAGTGTATTGTCAACATTGTATCTCCACCTAAATTCAATCCACAGCTCTACACCAGCTACTAGGAAGAAAATTAACTCTATCCCAGACAAAACCAGGACATCTACAGAATCACAGAGTAGTAGGGGTTGGAAGGGACCTCTGGAGATCATCCAGTCCAATCTCCCTGCTACAGCATGATCACCTACAGCATGTTGTATAATCGCCTGCAGGCAGGTCTTCAACATCTCCAGAGAAGGAGACTCCACCATCGCTACGGGCAGCCTGTCCCAGGGCTCTGTCACCCTCAGAGTGAAGAAGTTTTTCCTTATATTGAGCTGGAACTTCCTGTCAGTTTGTGCCTATTGCCCCTTGTCCTGTCACTGGGCACCACTCAGAAGAGTCTAGCCCCTTCCTCTAGACATCCACTCTAGGTATTTATAAGGATTAACCAGATCCCGTCTCAGTCTTCTCCAGACTAGACTGAGTCGTCTCCCTCAGCCTCTCCTCATACAAAAGATACTCAAGTGCCCAGATCATCTTTGTAGCCAATGACACCATAAAGCAGAGACACCAAATAATAAATACATTACCAGCTACCTCAGGGCTTCTGTGGGAGGAGAAGGAGACACAAAACCTGTTTCATTCTTTATCTTGGAAAAAATCTGTACATTTACAAAACACACATTGATGTATGCCCTAGAATAAAGGCATTACTAATTTCTAGCACATCCAAATATTCCCTTCATACTTCATAAGTGAGGAGTAAGTCAAAGGTTGGTCTATTAGAGGATTAGGAAAAGTAAACGTAAGCCCAGCTGGGGATTGATGTCTGAGTGTCTCTGGAGTCACAGAAG
>BSDF01000169.1:0-29590 GCA_027925045.1 Hypotaenidia okinawae
CGGAAAATAGACTCTGTAACTGGGAAGTTCTACAGTCGGTCTGTTTATTCAGCGCTGGGTGCGCTGGGATCGCTCCGCCACAAACACGCACACCCCACACAGCAAGCCGTCCGTTTACTTATACAACATGATGATGAATATTCATTTTACGCCTATACATATTAATTACCTGTACCCGCCTACTCTCGCCTTGTATGCTAATTAGCTCATCATCCTTCACGTTTATGCAGATCCTTCCAGGAATTGTGGGCGAGGGTCAATTTTTCCTCTGGAATCCGAGGGTCTTGCAAGCTTGCACTGTTCTTATCACTTTGGGCTAACTGATAAGGAGCCTATGGATGTATTCCCCCCATCTGTTCCTTCACTGACATCTCTGGGATCAATATCATCTTGTTTCGTCCTGTTTCCTAAATCCTGAATTCCTGTTTTCCTCCAATGCTTCCTTGAGATACCAGAAGGTCTAAAGCCAGTTCCTGGGGGCCTCTTTTCTTTAATTGTTTCAGGCTACACAATGACTTGTCTTAAATCCTGGGAGCTGTTCTTTCTATCTCTATATGGCTTCCCTATATCAATCCCCCCTTTTTCTGTTATACTAAGTAAATTCTTTTACTTAAACTACAGGAATATTAATCACTCAGTATGGCACTTCAAATCATTTTGTTAGTAAGCACCCTTCAATCCTTTGTAAGCATTTCTTTATTAGAGATTGTCTTGTTAGAAAACTCTATCTCAATTCCCCTTTTTCTAAAGTTTATTAAATTTTATTAAAATGATTTCCCTGAGTGCTATAAGGCATCATATATGCATGTTAGTCTTTTAAACATTCTCCAAACTCATAAGTACAATGCAATAGTTAATATCAATAAGATTCTTAAGCTAACTAATAGCACCATAATGGGGTGTACTATGGTATTAAGGAATCAATTGATGATTTTTTACATTCATTTGTTCTCACTTTGGAAGTATTTTTGATATTAACCATTGCTGTGCCTCTAGTGCTAGTAATGAAGATCTCAATGGTTGTTTTAGTTTTGATATATCTACTGTGGTAGCGGCCAATTTATTTATTATTACTTCTGACTCGAATTGAACACCTCAAGTTTTGTTCTTAATACTCCAGTTACATCTCTTGTTTTCTGATTTTTATCAATATTTTCCCCCTTCTCAACCAAGTTGTCCATCCCTTGTGTGAGGTTCATAAGAAGGGGGAACAGGATGGGTTTATCTCTGAAACATTAATTTGCATTTGTAGTTTTATCTTTTAAGGGACCATTCTGGATTAAACACCACTTGTTGATTCACATTTTTGGTTACATATGGGCCAATTTTATAGACTTTGGGCTCAAAGTTCATCCTATTTCTAAACTGTGTCTCAGAACATTCGGTAGATGTTGTCACAGTTACGGTGGGTAATGGTGGTAGTATGTAACAACAATACCTGCCCTTCTGTCTCTTGTCATGGACAGGTTAGGATGACCTGTTAGAGTGTGGTTGAACCAACAGATTGATAAAAGATGCTGAAGCAGATTCGTATTTTTAACTTAGTGCAGCTCATTCTGAGCCTGGATTGGTTACTGACCTAAACTTTTTGGTAGCTCAAACCTTAACTTCTGGATCACTTACTTGTTACCCACATTGTTTCTGCTCTTATTTGCCTGAACGAGTTTAAGTTTCAGTCCCTTGTTATCTGAAGTCACTTTCCATGGAGTTGTAGGGGTCCTTTTGACCCGGGTGTGGTGAATCCAGGAGCTCAGTCCCTCAACCTTGACCGCCGTGTAAGTTGTAAGAAGGACTTGATAAGGTCCGGTCCACTGTGGTTCCAAGGTTCTTTCTGTAAAAGACTTAACATATCCATAGTCTCCCGGTTGTATGTTATGGACAGGCCCATCCAAACCTCTACTACGTGTCCCCATTACATGCTTTTCAATTTTCTTTAGTTGTTTGTTCAGTGCCACCATATAGGAAGTCCTTGTTTCTTCACCAGTTTGTGAAGACATTCCCTTTTGCACCCCATAGGGTTGTCCATACAAAATTCCGAAGGGACTAAGCCCCTCTCTCGCTCTGGGTCTGGTTCGTGTTTGGATAAGGGCTAGTGACAACGACTGTGGCCAGGCTAAATCTGCTTCTTGTCCTAATTTAACAATCTGTTGTTTGATTAAATGACTCATTTTCTCCACCTGGCCGCTTGATTGTGGTCGGTATGGGGTATGCAATTGCCAATCTATTCCTAGATGGTGACTAGTCTGTACAAAATGTGGTCCCCTATCTGAAGATATTATTGCAGGAACTCCAAACCTGGGTATTATCTCTTGGAACAATACTTTGGTCACCTCCCGGGCCTTAGCAGTTTTGCACGGGAAGGCTTCAGGCCAGCCTGAGAAGGTATCTGTTAGTACCAACAGGTATCTATACCCCCCTTTTCTAGGGAATTCTGTGAAATCGATTTGCCAATGCTGTCCTGGGCCATTCCCTTTTCCAATTTTCCCTCATTTCAACCCTTTCACAATTTTGGGATTAGTCTGGAGGCAGAGATCACATTGTTGAGTTACCTGTTTGACCATAGTGTATAAGTTTTGTGCAATTATGTTTTTAATGAGGTCTTTATATAAAGCCTCTGCCCCCCCCCAGTGCCTTTTTCTATGTTCTTCACGAACTACTGACCATATCATTCAGGAAGGAATCACCATCCTCCCACGAGAAGTGATAGCCCACCCTTCCTCATTATATGATCCCCTCATATCAATAAGCTTACGATCTTCTTTTGTATACTCTGTTTTACCTTCTAAAGACACTTGCCCATCAGGTATTAACACACCCTCTACTGTACCAGTTCCTTTGGCTGCTTGTTTTGCCTCCCTGTCTGCCAGCTCATTCCCTTTTCCAATTCTGTGCTCACCTTCTGGTGTGCCTTGATGTGCATGATTGCTACCCTCTCAGGGAGTAGGACTGCATTCAAGATTTTCCCTGTGAACTTAACAATCCTCTTTTTCCAGATTGCCCCATGAGCATGCACCACTCCGAAGGCATATTTAGAGTCAGTCCAGGTGTTTATAACTTTTCTTTGAGCTCTTTTCAGAGCTATAATCTCGGCCTTCTGGGCTGAGACATCAGTGGTCCAGATTCTATGACCCTTTCAGAGGTGGTGACAGCATATCCAGAATACCGTTTTCCATTTAGCACGTGGCTGCTTCCATCGGTGAACCAATGTTCGGCTCCTTTGATGGGAATATCTTTGAGATCCACGCGGCTACAGTATGTGGCCTCAATTGTTTCCAAACAATCGTGACTCACTGGTTCTCCAGTGTTCTCTTCTAGGAATGAAGCCGGGTTGATGATGCTTGTAGTTACAATTTTGACATCATCTTGTTCAACCATTAGAGCTTGGTATTTCAGGAATCTCTGTGGAGAGAGCCAATGTCATGGGAGAATAAGAAAAATGGCTTGCTTACATCAGGAAGTCCCAGAGCCGGTGCTGACATCAAGGCTGTCTTTAGCTGGTGAAAAGCTTGATCCGACTCATCATCCCACTGGAGACCCTTTTGGTTGGTTGTCATTAAAGAATATAATGGCTTAACAAGCAGACCGTAGTCACATATCCAGTCGACACCACCCCGTCATGCCTAAGAATGTCCTTTGTTCCTTTAGAGTTTGTGGTCGGGGTTTGGCATGTGGCCTCTTTCCGAGCTTGTTCTAGGACCCGCTGTCCAGCGCTGATCTCGTACCCTAGGTATGTGACCTGTTGTAACGCAACCTGTGCCTTTTTCTTAGAAACTCGGTACCCCTGCAATCCCAGGGAATTTAACAGACTCACAGTCCAGATGACACAGGATTCTTTGGTTTTGGTGGCGATGAGAAGATCACCCACGTACTGTAGAACTTTCCCTTCCTCCGATGGTGGTTTCCATGACTCCAGGTCCTTGGCTAACTGTTTCCTGAAAAGTGTGGGGCTGTTTTTGAACCCCTGTGGCAACACCGTCCATGTAAACTGGGTCTTTCGACCGATTTTAGGATTTTCCAAAATTTTTCTGGCTGGCTTCATGTAGAGGGAGGCAAAAGAAAGCATCCTTCAAATCCAAAATTTTGAACCAGGCTAAATCTGGGGTTACTGTGGTTAGTAGGGTATAAGGATTAGCTACCACCAGGTATAGATCTTCAGTTATTTTGCTGATGGCTCTTAAATCTTGGACTATTCTATAGGACCCATCGGGTTTCCTAACTGGGAGGATAGGTGAATTCCGATTGAATTCCGATTCACACTCCCTTAGTAGTCTGAGTTCTATGAATCCTTCTATTATTAGACCAATTCCTTCCCTGTCCTCCCTTTTCAGTGGGTATTGTTTAATTCTTACTGCCCTCTGTCCTTCCTTTAACTTGATCAGTATTGGTGATGCTCTCTTTGCCCGCCCTGGTACATCAGTTGCCCAGACTCCAGGGTACACTTGATCATCAATTCTTGTGTCAATTTCTCTATTTACAGAAATGTCCATTAAGGATAAACTCATGACTTGACCGTATTGGTGATCATTTACCTCCAGAGTAACTTCCCCTTGCTTAAATTTAATTATTGCTTCTTTCTAACAAGTCCCTACCAAGGAGGGGCTTTGGACAGTTTGGCATATATAAAATCTGTGGGCCCCTATTTGTTTCCCCAATGTATATTTTAAAGGTTTACAAAAGGAGGCCTTCTCAGCCTGGCCAGTTGCACCCTTCACTGAAACATAAATATTTTCCAAAGACATTAAGGCTTGATTCAAAACCGAGTAAGTTGCTCTTGTATCTACGAGAGATTCAACTTCCTTTTGTTCTTCTCCAAGCTCTATTTTTATCAGGGATCGCTCAGGTCAGTTAGTCATTTTTCTGTTTCCACCTGAGCTATCATCTTCCTTGGGTTGTTGTACTTTCTAGTGCCCTTTTGGTGCTCAGGGCACTCGTTTTTCCAATGTCCCTTTTTCCTGCATATGGCACACTGATCTCTGCTCAGAGGTGTTAACCCCTGAATTGGTTTGGGTTTAAATCTTTGGAGTTCATTATTTCTTACTACTGCTAGTACCCTCTTCTGCTTTTGTTTGCAATTTTCCTTTCTGTTACTAAATATTTTTCACGCTTCTTCCAGCAAAACCTCCAGATCACGACTTTCTGTGGGATGTAATTTTTGAAGTTTGCGCCTGATATCCCCTGCAGACTGCCCCAGAAACAGAGAAACTAAATGTTGTGTTCCTACCTCTGGTCCAGGATCCAATGGCGTGCTGCGGCGCATCACATCCCTCAGTCGGTCCAGGAATTCGGACGGGGACTCGGAAGGGCCCTGTTTTACTGCATATAGAGCTGACCAGTTTATAGTTTTGGGGATAGCTCTTTCCATCCCCTTAGCAATCCACTCCTGGAATGCCTTTAACCTTTCCATATGTGCTGATCTATTAACATCCCATTTTGGGTCTTGAAGGGGGAGGAATTCCTTAGTGTCATCTCCCCTAATTTTATAGTAATCTTCAGCCAAATCTCCTGCAACCTTCAAAATTAATCAAATGTTCTAATAACAATTGGATGTCATTCCAATCAGGGTTATATTGTCTTATTATAAATTTAAAGTGTTCCGTGACACCAACTGGATCAGACCGATATTCCCAGGCTACTTCCTTCCAAACCTCTAAATCCATAGTGGAAAAAGGTTCCTTAATTAACATGGTTCCACCGTCCGGTCCTACCGCCTCTCCAAGAGGTGCCTGTAAGAAGGGTTTCTTTCGAGTTCTTGAGGATACAGGGCTGTCCTGAGAAGTATAAGCTCCATCCGAGTCCTCATCCTGTTCCTGCAGCCGAGGGGGAGGCTTAAAAATATCGTTTAGATCCTGTTCTGGTACCTGGTGAATTTTATCAGGTCTGGTACACCTCTGCCCCATGCTGCACGCCGAGCAACACCGCTTCAGTTTACCTTTGTGTTTTTATTCTCTCTCGAGTGCGAGTACCATAGGATCTTGTGGTGGGACTAATCCACACTCCCTTTGCCACTCTGGATGGTTTTGGAGGGTATAAAGGATATTTAGATATGCAACTTCATCCCATTTCCCTTCTCTTCTTAGAAATAACAGCAATTGTAATAGGGGTTATAATTTAGAGTTCCATTCAACGGCCATTTCCCCGCTGTTCAGTTTATAAAGCAGGCACCACTGATTACAATATCTGATGAGAGTCTTTTTGCTCTCTGTCCCTCCTTTTTTCACAGTATCTTTCCAATGTGCCAAGGTAAGTCATCAACCCTGTTCAACAATCCCTTTCCCACCTATGCCCTGATATTTCTCACAAGGTTGTTATCCCTAATTTCCAGCCACAACATAGTGATGCACGCAGGACACTGACACTCACAGGACACATACGTAAAGCGCCGGCTACTGTGGCAGCCGTGTACTCGATGACAGGTTAAGCACTCAAACTTCACCCAGGCTCTGTGTCTGTGGGGATGACCTGCTCATTGATAAGGCCATTTTACATTTCCTAACAGCAGCTTGAGCAGGAGCACTGATAAGAAGCTAGTAAGCATGGGGATCAGGGCTGTAACAGGAGCTTTTACATGTCAAAGCAGCAACGGGATTTTGATCCTGTGCAGCTGGTGCCCCCCTTTCCTTGCCCCTACCCATCTGTATGAGAACTAGCTATCTGTGTGAATCAGCTGTCTTCCTTGAAGGTGTAAAAGGCTGCAGCTCCCTTGAATAAAATGGAGCGTTTGTTTTTAACCGTATTGGTGCCCAAGCACCTCCTGCCCTTCCAAAGCCCTGGAAATTTTTATCTCTCCGCTGATCCTGGATTTTGGGACAGGGGAGCAACAACATATGTAATGCTTGATTTACTAGAATTTGAAACCACCAGTTTAGCTTTTTCCACTTCTAATATTTTTCTACTTTACAAATCACAAGTGAAGGTTTCTCCAGCAATACTAACGAGAATTATACGGGGTTGGTTGGGTTTCTTTTCCTTTTTTATATTCTCAGTTCAAAACTGATTACACCAAACAAAAACAAACCGTAAGTTTCTAGTGGGTATTTTCTCCTCACAGGGACATGCTGCGGCTCAGTCACTCACTCCTCACACCAGAGTTAACTCGTTTCACTCCCACAAACAGTTTGTCAAATTCAAATCACTTTTCAAAACACAGTTCCTTGTAACAATATCCAAAGTCAATACCAATAAATCAGTGCCCCTTGGAGCAGTGACGCCCTTTGTGAATCAAACCCATCTCCTGTGGTTTGACAGGAGTTTTCCCACTCAGTTTCTCTCACACTGACCACACCCAACACAAATCATGGTTTGCACAGGAAGTTTTCACAAGCAGTTTAAATTTGTCATACGCTTTGTCCGTCTGCGGCCGGTCTCCTCGCAGAGATTCGGAACCGCAGATTGGGACCCCACACTCGCTTCGCAGTCGAACTGCGTCTCGCTCACTCAAACACTCAAATCATCCAAATAACGCACGGTGATAAATCTCTAAGCCCTTTACAAAGTTCCCAATCCCAGCTTCCATCTAACAGTCACCAGAACTCTCTTTTTCTTTTTTTCCTTCTCCAGTCTCCTAGTGGAGACGTGAGACCACGGATCAGGATTCTTCACTCAGTTGACGATAAACTTAGTTGCACAATCACTCATACACACAGCATACACACAGCACCACGTTTCTATGACAGATATACCATAACAACGAAGCAACAGATGACACTGTACAATAACTCAATTCCACAATCCCTCATTCACGCATCATGCACACCACACCAAACACCAAGGTTTACACCAGATAGCAAGGTTTATGACAAACACAGACACTACAGCAGCAGGACAACAGAGCAGTGATTCTATTCTACACGTGCACGTCAAGCTCTGTCTGAACAGCTTTGTAAGGAACAGCTGTGAAAAAGATAAACCCAGCCAGACGTCATGACGTGAGGGCCGCTTACCCGTTCCTGTCCCCTACACCCTCTGTGGACAGGTCCGTATGGCTCCCGATAGGGATACAGCGGTTACCCCGGATTTGCTCCATCTACTCCCAAGATCGCTAGCGGCCACCCCTTGGTCAGCAGATCCCCCCCCTCACCACACCAGGGTACCCTTCCCACGGGGACGGTGCTGCACGCCAGACGTCTCTGCGCGATTTACCAGCAGCCCCAGCCACGCGTACGACTTACAGGCTCCCTTGGACCCCTCGGTCCCTTTAAACACGCCGTTTATATCCGCAGCTTCAGGAGGTTGTTGTCTGTTCTCCGGGTGAGCGGCCGGGAGCGGGGGCTCCTCTGAGGGAAATACCTGGGGTGCACCTAGGAGAGTCCACTCCAGGGCTGCTCCCTCGGTCGAGCAGAGATCTCCTGCCTGGCTCGCCAAATGACGTGCGGAAAATAGACTCTGTAACTGGGAAGTTCTACAGTCGGTCTGTTTATTCAGCGCTGGGTGCGCTGGGATCGCTCCGCCACAAACACGCACACCCCACACAGCAAGCCGTCCGTTTACTTATACAACATGATGATGAATATTCATTTTACGCCTATACATATTAATTACCTGTACCCGCCTACTCTCGCCTTGTATGCTAATTAGCTCATCATCCTTCACGTTTATGCAGATCCTTCCAGGAATTGTGGGCGAGGGTCAATTTTTCCTCTGGAATCCGAGGGTCTTGCAAGCTTGCACTGTTCTTATCACTTTGGGCTAACTGATAAGGAGCCTATGGATGTATTCCCCCCATCTGTTCCTTCACTGACATCTCTGGGATCAATATCATCTTGTTTCGTCCTGTTTCCTAAATCCTGAATTCCTGTTTTCCTCCAATGCTTCCTTGAGATACCAGAAGGTCTAAAGCCAGTTCCTGGGGGCCTCTTTTCTTTAATTGTTTCAGGCTACACAATGACTTGTCTTAAATCCTGGGAGCTGTTCTTTCTGTTTCTATATGGCTTCCCTATATCAAGCCAAGGGAGGGGGCTGGAAGTGGGGGGACCCTGAGAGCCCAAACCTAGTGAGCTGCACCCCCAGATTGGGTACAAGGTGAGGGGGGGACCCCAAAATCCGGGGGGACCCCAAAATCCGGGGGGACCCCAAAACTCCAGGGGGGCACCCCAAAATTCCAATGGGGGGGAGCTGAAACCCAACCGGAGGGTGCTGAGCCAGGGGGAAACTCCCTGAACTGGGGGGTCCCCCCTTAGTTTTTGGGGTCCCCCCCTAAGTTTTTGGGGTCCCCTCATAGCTTTAGGGTCCCCCCCTTAGTTTTTGGGGTCCTTCTTTATTATTTAGGGGTAGCCTCCTTAAATTTTGGGATCCCCCTTAACTTTTAGGGTCCGCCTTTAGTTTTTGGGGTCCCCTCATAGTTTTTCGGGGTGCCCCCTTTAGGGTCCCCCCATAGTTTTTGGGGTCCCCTCATAGGTTTTGGGGTCTCCCCCTTCATTTTTGGGGTCCCTCCTTATTAATTAGGGACCCCCTTAAGTTTTTGGGGTGCCCCCTTAATTTTTGGGGTGCCCCCTAGTTTTTGGGGTTCCCCTTAGTTTTTGGGGTTCCCCATTATTTTGGGGTCTCTCCTTATTAATTAGGGTTCCCCCTCAGTTTTTGGGGTTCCCCTTAGTTTTTGGGGTCCCCCATGATTAATTAGGGGCCCCCCTTAGTTTTTGGGGGTCCCCCCTTAGTTTTTTGGGGTCTCCCCTTAGTATTTGGGGTCCCTCCTTATTTATTAGGGGACCCCCTTAGTTTTTGGGGTGCCCCCTTAACTTTTTGATGTGCCCCCTTAGTTTTTGGGGTTCCCCATTATTTAGGAGTCTCTCCTTATTAATTAGGGGTCCCCCTTAGTTTTTGGGGGTCCCCCCTTAGTTTTTTGGGGTCCCCCCTTTTTTTGGGGTCCCCCTTAAATTTTGGGATCCTCCCTTAGTTTTTGGGGTGCCCCCTTAGTTTTTGGGGTGCCCCCTCGGTTTTTGGGGTCACCCTCAGTTTTTTGGGGTCCCCTTTTTTTTGGGTTCCCCTTTTTTTTGGGGTCCCCCCTTTTTTGGGGTCCCCCTTATTATTTAGAGATCCCCCTTAAATTTCGGGATCCTCCCTTAGTTTTTGGGGTCCCCCCTTAATTTTTTGGGGTCCCCCTTAATTTTTGGGGTACCCCCTTTGTTTTTGGGGTCCCCCATCCTCTTTTGGGGGTGGGGTGGTGGTGGGAGCATCTTCCTGTCCCCCTTCTCCTGAGACAACAATATGTCTCAGCCCCCAGATTTTTGGGGTGTCTCCCTATCGGTTTTGGGGGGACCCCCACCCCTTAAATTTGGGGGTACCCCCCCCTTTGTGTGTCCCCCCCCTCCAGGTGGAGCGTCACATGTGTGACGGTGACATCGTCATGTTCAACCGCCAGCCCAGCCTGCACAAGATGTCCATGATGGCCCACCGCGTCCGTATCCTGCCCTGGTCCACCTTCCGCCTCAACCTCAGGTGCCCCCCAAAATCCTCACCCCCCCAGGGGTACCCCAAAACCCCCACAGCCCCCCCAGGGCACCCCCAAACCCTGACCCCCCCCTCGAGCATCTTTCGCCACCTCTATGGGCTCTGAGTGGGTGTGATCACTCTGGGCACCCAAAACTGACCCCCTGAGGCACCCCAAAACTGCTGCACCCCCTCAGGTGCCCCCCAAAATCCTCACCCCCCCAGGGGTACCCCAAAACCCCCACAGCCCCCCCAGGGCACCCCCAAACCCTGACCCCCCCCTCGAGCACCTACCGCCACCACTATGGGCTCTGAGTGGGTGTGACCACTGTGGGCACCCTCAGTGGCCCCCTCCCAGTCCCCTCCCAGTCCCCTCCCAGTGCCATCCCAGTGCCTCCCAGTCCCCTCCCAGTGCCTCCCAGTGCTTCCCAGTGCCTCCCAGTCCCCTCCCAGTGCCTCCCAGTCCCTTCCCAGTGCCTCCCAGTGCCCTCCCAGTGCTTCCCAGTCCCTCCCAGTGCCACCTAGTGCCCCTGAATCCCTTTCCAGTGCCCCCCAGTCCTCTCCCAGTGCTTCCCAGTCCCTCCCAGTGTCACCTAGTGCCCCCGAATCCCCTCCCAGTGCCTCCCAGTCCCTTCCCAGTCCCCTCCCAGTCCCTCCCAGTGCCCCCTAGTCCCCTCCCAGTCCCCTCCCAGTCCCTCCCAGTGCCTCCAATCCCCTCCCAGTCCCCTCCCAGTCCCCTCCCAGTGCCCTCCCAGTCCCCTCCCAGTGCCATCCCAGTTCCTCCCAGTTCCCCCCTAGTCCCTCCCAGTCCCCTCCCAGTGCCTCCCAGTTCCCTCCCAGTGCCCTCCCAGTGCCTTCCAGTCCCTCCCAGTCCCCTCCCAGTCCCTCCCAGTGCTTCCCAGTCCCTCCCAGTGCCTCCCAGTCCCTCCCAGTCCCCTCCCAGTGCCTCCCAGTGCTCCCAGTACGCACAGGCAGGTCTCTGGCCGGGTCGAGTCCATCAGCGAGAACCAGGTGAAGTCGTAGATGGTGTCACCCTCGGGCACCAGCAGGGACGGGGCCTGGCACCAGTAACACCAGTAACCACCAGTATACCCCAGTAACCACCAGTATACCCCAGTAACCACCAGTATAACCCCAGGAACCACCAGTAACCCTCCAGGGACCTGACCCAGGGTCCTCCCAGTGCCTCCCAGTCACCCTCAGGGACCTGCAAGGATGGGTACTGGGGACACCAGTAACCACCAGTATACCCCAGTAACCACCAGTATACCCCAGTAACCGCCAGTATAACCCCAGGAACCACCAGTAACCCTCCAGGGACCTGACCCAGGGTCCTCCCAGTGCCTCCCAGTCCCTTCCCAGTTCCCTCCCAGTGCCTCCCAATCCCCTCCCAGTCCCCTCCCAGTGCCTCCCAGTGCCTCCCAGTCCCCTCCCAGTCCCTCCCCTCCCAGTGCCTCCCAGTCCCCTCCCAGTGCCTCCCAGTCCCCTCCCAATCCCCTCCCAGTGCCCTCCCAGTGCCCTCCCAGTGCCTCCCAGTCCCTTCCCAGTCCCTCCCAGTGCCTCCCAGTGCCTCCCAGTTCCTCCCAGTCCCTCCCAGTGCCTCCCAGTTCCCTCCCAGTGCCACCTAGTTCCCTCCCAGTGCCTCCCAGTCCCTTCCCAGTCCCTCCCAATGACTCCCAGACCCTCTCAGTTCCTCCCAGTGCCCTCCCAGTGCCTCCCAGTCCCCTCCCAGTTCCCTCCCAGTCCCTCCCAGTCCCCTCCCAGTGCCTTCCAGTCCCCTCCCAGTCCTTCCCAGTCCCCTCCCAGTGCCTCCCAGTCCCCTCCCAGTGCCTTCCAGTCCCCTCCCAGTCCCTCCCAGTGCCCTCCCAGTGCCTCCCAGTCCCCTCCCAGTGCCCTCCCAGTGCCCCCCAGTCGCACCAGCTGGGGGAGGGGCAGTTGGAGGGTGGGGGAGGGGCGGTGCCAGGGTGGGGGAGGGGCTGTGGGTGGGGGCGGGGCAGTGGGTGGGGGAGGGGCGGCCCCCTCACCACGCGCAGCCCCGCAGGAAGTTCCCCTCCCGCCGCGCGAACTCGTCTCTTTTGGGGTGCAAGCTTGGGGGGTACACAGCACACCATCCCTTTCCATTAAGCTAAGCAGGTACCACCTTGGTCAGTGCCTGGATGGGTGACCTCACCCTCTGTTCGAATCCCCTGGCCTGACAGTGCCCCCCCCCATTGCGTTTTCCCCCCCCGGCGGGCTCCCCATCCCCCTTGCGGGGGGGGGGTCCCCATTCCTCTTTGGGGTTCCCTCTTTTGGGGTGCAAGCTTGGGGGGTACACAGCACACCATCCCTTTCCATTAAGCTAAGCAGGTACCACCTTTGTAGGTGCCTGGATGGGTGACTTCACCCTGTGCCCGAACCCTCTGACCTGGCAGTGCCCCCCTTACGTCCCCGTCCCCCCCACCTTGGACGGTTCCCCATCCCCTTTGGGGGGTCCCCAATCCCCTTTGGGGTCCCCCTTTTGGGGTGCAAGCTTGGGGGTGCACAGCACACCTTCCCCTTCTAGTAAGCTAAGCAGGCACCACCTTGGTCAGTGCCTGGATGGGTGACCTCACCCTCTGTTCGAATCCCCTGGCCTGACAGTGCCCCCCCCATGTGCCCCCCTAATTGTGTGTGTCCCCCCCTCGGAGGGCTCCCCATCCCCCTTGGGGGGGGGTGTCTCCATTCCTCTTTGGGGTTCCCTCTTTTGGGGTGGTAGCTTGGGGGGTGCACAGCACACCTTCCCCTTCCAGTAAGCTAAGCAGGCACCAGCCAGGTCAGTGCCTGGATGGGTGACCTCACCCTCTGTTCGAATCCCCCCCAAGGCTGCGTGGATTTTGGGGGGGAGGGGGTGTCAGGGGTTGGGGGTGGATTTAGGGGGGCTACTGATTGTCACTGGGAGGTTACCGGGAGACACTGGGGGGCACTGAGAAGCTACTGGGGGACACTGGGTGGTCACTGGTGTTACTGGAAAGGCCATTTTCCTGGGGGGGGAGGGGATGCCCAAGGTCCCTATGTGGGAGGGGGTGTCCCCCCCTTTCCACACCCCCCCCCAAAAACCACACTTGGAAAATCACTGAAACCCTTTATTCTTCCCCAAAATCCCACCCGGTTCCCCTCCCCCTTTCCCCCTCCCTCCCCCCCCCCAAAAAGCAAACTGTGTGGGGGGAGGGGCAAATCCTCCCTCCCCCCCCAACCCCACCCCTGAGCACCCATCCCCCCCCAACTCCCCTCCCTCCCCCACCCCCCAAAAAGCAAACTGCGTGGGGGGAGGGGCAAATCCCCCCTCCCCCACCCCCCAACCCCACCCCTGAGCACCCATCCCCCCCCCAACCCCCTCCCACCCCCACCCCCCCCCCCCCCCCCCCCTCCGTGTTTCCCCGTCACCCCATCGTTTGGGTGACACCCCCCTCCCACCCCCCACCCTAAACTAGAGAAGGCGTTCCCCTCCCCCCCCCCGCTTAAGGTGGGGGAGGGATCACACCCATCCCCACCCCTCCCTCCCCCCGCCCCCCCCCAACACCCCAATCAACCCCTGGCGCTGGGTGTCATCACATCACCCCCCCCCAAAGGAGACATAGGGGAGGGGGGTGTCACCCCCCTGAGGGAGAGGGGGGATGGGGTGTCACCCCCAAACCCTGGATGGGGGGAGGGGTGGTTTTTTGGGGGGGGGGTCAGTTGTCGTCGTCGCTGTCGTCGGGACTGATGGCCGGGCTGGTGAGACTGTAGGTGGGGGAGGTCGGGCTGTAGCCGGGTGACGTTGGGCTGTAGGTTGAGCCCTTGGGGCTGGTGGGGCTGTAGGTGGGGGAGGTGGGGCTGTACTTGGGGCTGGTGAGGCTGTAGGTAGGGGAGGTGGGGCTGTACTTGGGGGAGGTGGGGCTGTAGGTGGGGGAGGTGGGGCTGTACTTGGGGGAGGTTGGGGTGTACTCCAGGCTGCTGGGGCTGTAGCTGGGGCTGGTGGGGGTGTATTTGGGGGAGGTTGGGCTGTAACTGGGGCTGCTGGGGGTGTAAGTAGGGGACTGGGGGATGTAGCGGGGGCTGGAGGGGGAGTAACTGGGAGAGGTGGGGCTGTAGCTGGGTGAAGTTGGGCTGTAACTGGGAGAGGTCGGGCTGTAACTGGGCGAGGTTGGGCTGTAACTGGGTGAAGTTGGGCTGTAACTGGGAGAGGTCGGGCTGTAACTGGGCGAGGTTGGGCTGTAACTGGGTGAAGTTGGGCTGTAACTGGGGGAGGTGGGGCAGTAACTGGGAGAAGTCGGGCTGTAACTGGGGGAGGTTGGGCTGTAACTGGGAGAGGTCGGGCTGTAACTGGGCGAGGTTGGGCTGTAACTGGGTGAAGTTGGGCTGTAGCTGGGGGATATTGGGCTGTAACTGGGAGAGGTCGGGCTGTAACTGGGTGAAGTTGGGCTGTAACTGGGCGAGGTCGGGCTGTAACTGGGTGAAGTTGGGCTGTAACTGGGAGAGGTCGGGCTGTAGCTGGGAGATATTGGGCTGTAACTGGGCGAGGTCGGGCTGTAACTGGGCGAGGTGGGGCTGTAACTGGGGCTCTGGGGGGTGTAGCCCCCCGGCGAGCACGGTTCGTAGGCGGGGGACGTCAGGCTGTAGCTCGGAGACATGGCGCCGCCTGTAGGGACACACACACACACAAAGGGGGTTAGGCAACAGTTTGAGGGCTGAAATGGGGTGTTGGGGTATGAAAGGGGGTGTTCTGGGGGTGTGGAAAGGGGTGTTCAGGGGGTGTTGGGGGTGTGGAAAGGGGTGTTCAGGGGGTGTTGGGGCTTGAAAAAGGGTGTTGAGGGGGTGTTTGGGGTGTTCTGGGGGTGTTGAGGGGGGAAAGGGGGTGTTGGGGAGGCAAAAGGGGGTGCTGGGAGGGTGACAAGGGGTGTTCTGGGGGGACTCTGGGGGTGTTAGGGGGCTAAAGAGGGTGTGAAGGGGGTAAAGGGGTGTTGGGGGGGTGAAAAAGGGTGTTGAAGAGGGGTTTGGGGGGGTGACAAGGGGTGTTGGGGGGTGAAAGGGGGCATTCTGGGTGTGTTGGAAGAGCTTTGGGGTTGTTGGAGGGTGCAAAGGGGTGTTCTGGGGGCAAAAAAGGGTGTTGGGGGGGTGATGGGGGGTGAAAAAGGGTGTTGAGGGGGTAAAAGGGGGTGTTAGGGGGGCTGAAAGGGGGTGTTGGGGGGCTCTATGGGTGTTGGGGGGGTGAAAAGGGATGTTGAGGGGGTGTTTGGGGTGTTCTGGGGGTGAAAGCAAGGTGTTGGAGGGTGCTCTGGGGGTGTCAGGAGGGTGAAAGAGGGTGTCCTAGGGGTGTTGGGGGGCAAAAGGGGGTGTTGGGGGGGTGAAAAAGGGTGTTGAGGGGTGAAAAGCGGTGTTGGGGGGTGAAAGAGGGTGTTGAGGGGTGAAAAGGGGTGTTGGGGGGGCAAAGGGCGTGTTGGGGGGTGAAACAGGGTGTTGGGGGTGAAAAAGGGTGTTGGGGGGTGAAAAAGGGTGTTGGGGGGGCAAATGGGGGTGTTGGGGGGGTGAAAGAGGGTGTTGGGGGGGTGAAAGAGGGTGTTATGGGGTGAAAAGTGGTGTTGGGGGGTGAAAAGGGGTGTTGGGGGTTCAGGGGGGTTGGGGGTAAAAGGGGGTTTTGGGAGGGGGGAGGTTCGTGTACAGGGTGGTTTTGGGGTTCAGGAGGGTTTTGGGGTTCAGGGGGGTCCCCTCACTCACCTGGGGAAGGGATGGAGGGGCTGGGGGGGTGAATGTTGGGGTACAGGGGGGGGTTGGGGTATAGGAGGGGTGTTTTGGGGGGGGATGTTGGGGTACAGGGGGGCTTGTGGGAGGGTAGGAGCTTAGTGTACAGGGGGGTTTTGGGGTTCGGGGGGGTCCCCTCACTTACCTGGGGAGGGGATGTAGGGGCTGGGGGGTCCTGGGGAGCCGGGGGACCCCGGGGTTGGGGACCAGGCCGGGGAGTAACCGGGGCTGAAGCCGCTGGCGTCCGAAGCGGCGCTGGGGGAGAACCCGGCCCCCCCGGGGTCATCCCGCTGCCTGGGGGGGGGCAAAAGGGGGGGGGTGTGAGCACCCCAAATCTACCCCTGGCACCCCAAAGCCACCCCCTGCCTTTCAAGGATCCCCTAAAACCACCCCCAAATCTAACCCCCCCACCCCCATCTAGCCTCATGGAACACCCCTCCCCCCCCCCCAAATGCCTTCCAGCCCCCCAAACCCCCACCCCAGGACACCCCAACCCCCCAGCCCCCCCAAACCCCGCCCCCCCCAAAACCCCTCCCCAAGACCCCCCCAAACCCCTCCTCAGGACACCCCAAACCCCCCAGTCCCCCCAAAACACCTTCCCAGTCCCCCCAAATCCCCCCAGGACACCCTAAACCCCCCTAGACCCCCCCAACCTCCCCCCAATCCCCCCAGGACACCCCAACCCTCTCCAGCCCCCCAAAACCCCCCCAAGCCCCACATAAGACACCCCAAAGCCCCCAACTCCCCCCCAGGACACCCCAAACCCCCCCAGCCCCATGAAACCCCCCCAACCCCCCATCAGGAGACCCCAACCCCCCCAAACCCCTCCAGAGCCCCCCCAAACCCCTCCAGAGCCCCCCCAACCCTCCAGAGGCCCCCCCCCAACTCACCCACGCTGGGGGACCAGGCTCCATAAGCTGGGGTGGCCCCTTGGTTCCAGGGGGTCATGGCTGGGGACATCCCCCCTGGGGCTGGGGGCTGACCCAAAGAACATTCCAGTAGTTGCCAAAAGGGGGGGGTGTCAGGGGACCCCAAAACCATCATTGGGGGGGGTCCCCAAGTCATCTAGCAGGAGGAACCCCCCAAAAACCCCTCCAGATGGTGAGGAACCATCCCCCAAGCTCTTCCCACCACCCAATCCCACCACCTTGGGGTGCCCCCCACCCCAAAATTGACCCCAGGAGAGGGGGTTTTGGGGTGTAGGGGGGTGTGACTTACGCCCCCCACCCCCAGCCCCGGGCGGGTGCTGAGGATCTCCATGCCATGTTTGCACTTCTCAGCATCCAGGAGAAGATCGAAGCAGCCGGTGCCGGCCGGAGCCAACTGCCCCAACATGATGTTCTCAGACACCCCCTTCATGGGGTCACACTCCCCATGGGCTGCTGCCTCCATCAGGACGTCCACCTGAAGGAGAAGAGGGGGTCGGGGTCCCCCCAAAAATTGAGGGGTGGGGGGTAGGGAGCACCCATGGGTACCCTGAGTCCACCCAGGGTACACCAAAGTCAACCTGAAGACCTCCAAGGTCAACCTTGGGTTGGACTAGTTGGCCTCATGGAGGGTGTTGGGGTGACCCCCAAGGTCTAGTTGGGGGTCAGGGTCTCCCCCAAATTCAGGGTGGGGGAGATGGAGCACCCATGGGTATCCTGAGTCCACCCAGGGCACCCCAAGTCCATCCTGAAGACCCCAAGGTCAACCTTGGGTTGGGTAAGTTGGGCTGATGACCCCATGGTGGGGGTTGGGGGGTCAAATGGGGGGACCCCCAAGATCTAGGTGGGGGTCAGGGTCTCCCCCAAATTCAGGGTGGGGGGACACAGAGCACCCATGGGCACCTCAAGTCCACCCTGAAGACCCCCAAAGGTCAACCTTGGGTTGGCCCAGTTGGGTTGATGACCCCATGGTGGGCGTTGGGTGACCCAAGGGGGTTGTCACCTCAAGTGACCCCCAAACCCTACCCGAGGGGGGTGTTCTCAAGGTACCTCAGGTCACCCTAAAGCCCTCCCCCCACCCCCAAAAAGTTGTCCCTACCACCCCCACCCCCACCCCAAGGTTGACCACCACCATCTCCAGCCCCCTCACCGCCTCCTCGAAGGAACACTTCATCAGGGGCCCGGTGTCCTGGCGGTTGATGCCGTGGCGGGTGATGCCCGCCAGGTGACCACGGGAGGTCATGATGTCACACAACAGGGCCAGGTGACGGTAGTTGACGTAGGAACCGTCGAAGGCGATGACCTGGTGGAGCTCACGTTCTAGAGCTTTCCGGACCGCCTCGATACCCAGAACCTTCAAGGGGGGAGGTGGGGGAGAGGTCAGATGGGACCTGGGGGGGTCATGGAACCCACCAACCCAAGGGGCTGGTTGGCCATGGAACCCACCACCCAAGGAGCTGGTTGGCCATGGAACCCACCACCCAAGGAGCTGGTTGGCCATGGAACCCACCACCCAAGGATCCAGATGGCCATGGAACCCACCACCCAAGGAGCTGGTTGGCCATGGAACCCACCACCCAAGGAGCTGGTTGGCCATGGAACCCACCACCCAAGGATCCAGATGGCCATGGAACCCACCACCCAAGGAGCTGGTTGGCCATGGAACCCACCACCCAAGGAGCTGGTTGGCCATGGAACCCACCACCCAAGGGGCTGGTTGGCCATGGAACCCACCACCCAAGGATCCAGATGGCCATGGAACCCACCACCCAAGGAGCTGGTTGGCCACGGAACCCACCACCCAAGGATCCAGATGGCCATGGAACCCACCACCCAAGGAGCTGGTTGGCCATGGAACCCACCACCCAAGGATCCAGATGGCCATGGAACCCACCACCCAAGGAGCTGGTTGGCCATGGAACCCACCACCCAAGGATCCAGATGGCCATGGAACCCACCACCCAAGGAGCTGGTTGGCCATGGAACCCACCACCCAAGGATCCAGATGGCCATGGAACCCACCACCCAAGGAGCTGGTTGGCCATGGAACCCACCACCCAAGGATCCAGATGGCCATGGAACCCACCACCCAAGGATGCCAGATTGGCCATGGAACCCACCACCCAAGGACCCCGATACCCCCCACCGCACCCCACCCATCACCCCGCGGCGCTCACGGTGAAGATCTCCACTGATGTCGTTGGAGGTGGTGCGCACGGGGTCCACGTCCTTCTCGCTCAGGACCCTCATCAGGGCGACGCCGTCGGTCTCCAGGACCCACTCCTGGAGAGCCTTGAACTCCCCGTCCTCCGTGATGATGATCTTCTTCTTGTTGTCCGTCTGGGGGAGGTGCATGTACACCTACGAGGGGTGGGGTGGGGTCAGTAGCACCCATGGGTGCTCCTATGGGTGGGGGGGGGTCCAGGTACCCAACAGACCTCCCCCATGGGTCCCTAAGGGTGGTGGACCCCCAAAAAGAAGAAGTTCTAGAGGCTCCTCAAGCTCCAGCAGCACCCATGGGTGTCCACCTACTTCCTGAAGAGCACCCCATGGGTGCCCCTAAGAGGAGGGGGGGTCTGGGGACACCCTGGGTGCTCAAGGGTCTGTAACTGTCACCAGGGATGGGGGTTGGAGCCCCAAAATGTCATGATGGAGAACGTCGTGGTGCTCCTCAAGGTCCATCACCACCACAGGAGCACCCGTGGGTGCTCTGCACCTCCAGGACTTCCCATGACCCCCTAAGACCTTCTGTGACCTCCCAGGACCTCCCACAACTTCCCATGATCTCCAAGGACCTCCCATGACCTCCATAACCTACAAGGATCTCCTATGGCCTCCCATGACCTCCTATGACCTCCAGAACCCCCCAGAACCTTCTATGACCCCCTATGACCTCCAGAACCCCCCAGGACCTCCTATGACCCCCCAGGACCTCCTATGACCTCCCATGACCTCTGGGACCCCCCAGGACCTTCTATGACCTACCAAGACCTCCAAGGACCCCCCATGACCCCCCAGGACCTCCTATGACCTCCCATGAACTTCTATGACCTCCAAGGACCCCCCAGGACCCCCCAGGACCTCCTATGACCTCCCATGACCTCCAAGGACCTCCCAGGACCCCCCAGGACCTTCTATGACCCTCCATGACCTCCTATGACCCCCCAGGACCTCCTATGACCTCCCATGAACTTCTATGACCTCCTATGACCCCCCAGGACCCCCAGGACCTCCTATGACCTCCCATGACCTCCAAGGACCTCCCAGGACCCCCAGGACCTTCTATGACCCTCCATGACCTCCTATGACCCCCCAGGACCTCCTATGACCTCCCAAGACCCCCTATGATCTTCTATGGCCTTCTATGACCTCCCATGAACTCCATGACCCCCCAGGACCTCCTATGACCTCCCAGGACCTCCATGACCTCCAAGGACCCCCCATGACCTCCTATGACCTGCCAAGACCCCCTATGACCTTTTATGACCTCCTATGACCTCCCAGGACCCCCCAGGACCTTCTATGACCTCCTATGACCACCCAGGACCTGCCAAGACCTCCTATGACCTCCCATGACCTCCCATGACCTCCAGACCCCTCCCCAGGACCTCCTCTATGACCTCTCCAAGACCTCCCATGACCTCCAGGACCTCCCATGACCTCCAGGACCCCTCCCCAGGACCTCCTCTATGACCTCTCCAAGACCCCCCATGACCTCCAGGACCCCCCTGAGGTCCCCCACCTTGCTGATCTGCTCGATGCCCTGCAGCGTCATGTCCGTCAGCATGTTGGACTCGATGCAGCGCAGGAAGACGTCATCATCCATCTTATCCACCACCTCTTCCTCCTGGAGAGGACAACCCCCCCCAACTCAGTGACACCCCCAGACCTCCTGAGGTGGTCCCTGTGGCCATCCAAACCCTCCCTAGATGCCCTCAAAGCGCTTCAGGACCCCACAAACCTCCCAAGATACCTTCAAACCACTCCACGACCCCCAAACCCTCCCCAGGTGCCCTCAAAGCCCTCCAGGACACCCCAAACCCTCCCCAGATGCCCTCAAACCCCTCCAAGACCCCCTCAAACCTCCCCAGATGCCCTCAAACCCTCCAGGACCACACAAACCCTCCCAAGATACCTTCAAACCACTCCACGACCCCCCAAACCCTCCCCAGATGCCCTCAAACCCCTCCAGGACACCCCAAACCCTCCCCAGATGCCCTCAAACCCTCCCCAGATGCCCTCAAACCCCTCCAAGACCCCCTCAAACCTCCCCAGATGCCCTCAAACCCCTCCAGGACCCCACAAACCCTCCCCAGATACCCTCAAATCCATCCAGGTGCCCCAACCCCCCCACCCAGGACCCTCAGGGTGTCCCCCTGTCCCCCCCACCTCCTGCATCATGTTCTCATCACTGTTCATGATGCGGATGCGCAGCACCAGCTTCTCGGCGTTGTCGTCGTTGAAGATGCAGAGGAGGTCGTCACCAAAGCCTGGAGGTCACCAAGGAGGGAGGGTTGGAGGTCACCAAGGAGGGAGGGTTGGAGGTCACCAAGGAAGGGGGTGGCACCAGGGTCACACCTCCCCCCATTCCCACCACAAAGGGCCCCTCTGTGGTCCAGCCCCATCCAACGAGGTGACTGTGGAGCGCGGTGGGTCGCCAAAGACCACCCTAAATCCTCCCCCAAGGGGTCACCAAAAGCACGTCAGGGGCCTCAAAAAGCCCCCCAGGTGCACCCAAAGGCCTCAAGGAACCTCCCAAAGTCTCACCAGATGACCTCAAACCCCTCCAGGACCCCCTCAAACCCTCCTTAGATGCCCTCAAACCCACCAAGACCACCTCAAGCCCTACTTAGATGGCCTGAAAGCCCTTGAAAAGCCCTCAAACCCCTCCAGGACCTCCTCAAACCCTCCTTAGATGCCCTCAAACCCCCTCAAACCCCTCCAGGACCCCCTCAAACCCTCCTTAGATGCCCTCAAACCCCCCTTAGATGCCCTCAAACCCTTCCAGGACCCCCAAAACCCTCCTTAGATGTCCTCAAACCCTTCCAGGACCCCCTCAAACCCTCCTTAGATGCCCTCAAACCCCACCAAGATCCCCTCAAACCCTTCCAGGACTCCCTCAAACCCTCCTTAGACCCCCTCCATGACCCCCAAACCCCCCCCCGACCAGCATTGATCTCTCTGCAATCTGCTCCAGAGCTCGGTGAGCTCTGCGGTCCAGGACCCCGATCAAACCCTCCTTAGATGCCCTCAAACCCCTCCAGGACCCCCTCAAACCCTCCTTAGATGCCCTCAAACCCCTCCAGGACCCCCTCAAACCCTCCTTAGATGCCCTCAAACCCCTCCAGGACCCCCTCAAACCCTCCTTAGATGCCCTCAAACCCCTCCAGGACCCCCTCAAACCCTCCTTAGATGCCCTCAAACCCCCCTCAAACCCTCCTTAGATGCCCTCAAACCCACCAAGACCCCCTCAAATCCCCCTCAGCCCCCCTCAAACCCCTCCAGGACCCCCAACACCCCCCCACCAGCGTGGATCTTCTCGGCGATCTGCTCCATGGTGAGCTTGCGGTCGGTCATGTGCTTGCGGTCCAGCTCGATGCGCAGCAGCCAGGGGGAGATGCGGCTGACGTCGAAGTCGGGCATCTCGTAGTAGACGTTGACCCACTCCTGGTCCTCGGCCACCACCGTGCTCAGGGGGTCGGGGTCGTAGTAGATGGCGGTGTTGGCCGTCACCTGGCGCAGGGTGGTGTGCTCCAGGCGGCACAGGACGTCCTGGGGGGAAGGGGGAGGAGAGGAGGGGGTGGTGGGGGGTGGGTGGTGGGGGAGATGGGGAGGGGATTGGGGGAGGAGGAGGAGGAGGGAGGAAGAGGAGGAGGAGGAGGAGGGAGGAGGAGGAGGAGGAGGAGGAGGAGATGGAGGAGGAGGAGGAGGAGGAGGTGGAGGAGGAAGAGGAGGAAGAGGAGGAGGAAGAGGAAGATGGACAAGGAGGAGGGAGAAGGACATGGATCCCCACCCCATGGTGACCCCCATCATGGTGTCCCCCCCATGGTGCCCCCCACCCCATGGTGTCCATCCATCCCCATGGTGTCCCTCCCCACCCCACGGTCCCTCATCCCCACCCCACGGTCCCCCCCACCCCGTGGTGTCCACCCATCCCCACGGTGCCCCCCATCAGGACGTCCCCCCCACCCCCCAACCTTGGCGCGCTCGGCGTCGCGGGCGCTCTGCCCCAGCAGGAAGACGGTGAGCGAGGGGGTCTTGGGCCTCTTGGAGATGTTGATCAGCTCCTTGAGGCGCGGCACCCCCAGGGTGACGTTCTTGGCCGACACCCCCGCGTAGTGGAAGGTGTTCAGGGTCATCTGGGTGGCCGGTTCCCCCAGCGACTGGGCGGCCAAGACGCCCACCATCTCCCCTGGGTGGACCTGGGGGGGACACACACAGGGTGGGGGGTCAGGGGACACCCCAAAACCAGCCCAGAGCTTGATCTGAAACACCCCCCAGATGTGGCTCCTCAACCCCCCCAGATGTGGCTCCTCAACCCCCCCAGATGTGGCTCCAGGAACTCCCCAAGATCTGGACCCAAAAACCCACCACCACCCATCACCCAAACCTGGTCCTGACCCCCCCCCCATCTCCATGGAGACACTTGGGGGGTCCCCAAAACCCACCCACCTCCACTCCCAACCTCTAGATCCAAAGCCCCCCCAGATGTGGCTCCAGGAACCCCCCAAGAACCAGACCCAAAACACGGTCCTGACCCCCCAACAGATGTGACACCCCCCTCCCCCCATATCTCCATGGGGACACTTGGGGGGTCTCAGGGGGGTCCTCAAAACCCACCCCTTGACCCAATCCAACCTCAAGGTCTTCTCCAGCCCAACCAACCCCACCCAACCCAAGCCAAGCCCAGCTCAAGGTCTTCTCCAACCCCAAGCCCACCCACCCCAACTCAACCCAACTCAACCCAACCCAACTCAAGGTCTTCACCAACCCAACCCACCCCCACCTCAAGGGCTTCTCCACCCCAACCAACCCAACCCAACCTCAAAGTCTTCACCCACCCAACCCAACTCAATCAACCTCAAGGTCTTCTCCAACCCAACCCAACCTCAAGGTCTTCTCCACCCCAACCAACCCAACCTCAAGGTCTTCTCCAACCCAACCAACCCAACCCCACCTCAAGGTCTTCTCCAACTCAACCCAACTCAACCCAACCCAACCTCAAGGTCTTCTCCACCCCAACCAACCCAACCCAACCTCAAGGTCTTCTCCACCCCAACCAACCCAACCCAACCTCAAGGTCTTCTCCAACCCCAACCCCACCCCCACCTCAAGGTCTTCTCCACCCCAACCAACCCAACCCAACCTCAAGGTCTTCTCCAACCCCAGCCCCACCCCCACCTCAAGGTCTTCTCCAACTCAACCCAACCCAACCTCAAGGTCTTCTCCAACCCCACCCCCACCTTAAGGTCTCCTCCAACTCAACCCCACCCCACCCACCCCAACTCAACCCCACCCACCCCACCCAACCCAACCCCACCACCAGGTCTTCTCCACCCTCTCCACCTCCCCCCCACCACCCCAGCTCACGATGGCCAGTTTGAACTTGGACTCGATCTCCCCCAGCACCCAATCAAAGGCCACACTGTTGAGGCGGAACTCCTCCACCATGCGCCGGCTGCAGAGGGTGGACCTCAGGTGGATGTTGAAGAGGAGGGTGGCCTTCTCCTGCGCCTGACAGCTCAGCGGGTCGTCGCCGTTGACCATCACCAGCTTCCGGCTCAGCTCCTTCACCGCTGGGGTGGGAGAAGGACCAAGGGAGGGGGCGTTGGAAGGGGCTTCAAGACCCCCCACCCAAGGACCCTCAAGATCTTCCTGGAGATGGTTGAGGACCTCAAGAACCTTTGGGGTGGGCTTCAAGTCCCCCAAAACCTTTCCCAGGGGTCATTTGGGACCTTCCTGGAGATGGTTGAGGACCTCAAGAACCTTTGGGGTGGGCTTCAAGTCCCCCAAAACCTTTCCCAGGGGTCATTTGGGACCTTCCTGGAGATGGTTGAGGACCTCAAGAACCTTTGGGGTGGGCTTCAAGTCCCCCAAAACCCTTCCCAGGGGTCATTTGGGACCTTCCTGGAGATGGTTGAGGACCTCAAGAACCTTTGGGGTGGGCTTCAAGTCCCCCAAAACCCTTCCCAGGGGTCATTTGGGACCTTCCTGGAGATGGTTGAGGACCTCAAGAACCTTTGGGGTGGGCTTCAAGTCCCCTCAGAACCTTCCTGGTGGTACCCCAAGACATTCTGGGAGATGGTTGAGGAGCTCAAGAGCTTGTGGGGTGAGCTTCAAGCCCCCAAAACCCTTCCTAGGGGTCATTTGGGACCTTCCTAGAAATCGTTGAGGAGCTCAAGGCACCCAGAACCATCATGGTGGTCTTCAAGCTCCCTCCAAAACCTTCCTAAGGGTCTCCCAAGATCTTCTGGGAGATGGTTGAGGAGCTCAAGAGCTTGTGGGGTGAGCTTCAAGCCCCCAAAACCCTTCTCAGGTGGTACCCCAAGACCTTCTGCGAGATGGTTGAAGAGCTCAAGAACCTTTGGGGTGGGCTTCAAGCCCCCCAAAAACCTTCCCAGGGGTCACTGGCACTCTCCTGGGGGTCCCCAAGTCCTCCAGGACCCTCCTGGGGGTCCCCAAGTCCCCATGGACCTTCTCAGGGGGTCCCCAAGTCCCCTGAGACCTTCCTGGGGGTCCTCAAGTCCTCCAGGACTCTCCTGGGGGTCCCCATAACCCCATGGACCTTCTTGGGGGGTCCCCTGGGACCTTCTTGGGAGGGTCCCCAAGTTCCCCCCCAGAACCTTCTCAGGGGGGTTCCTCAAGGAGCCTCCCATGGTCCCCCTGGACCTTCCTGAGGTCCCCAAGTCCCCCAGGACCACCCCAGGTCCCCTCAGAACCCCTCTTCTTCTCCCCCCAGCCCCCCAAAACTCACCCTCCACCACCTTGATTGGGTGCAGGTCAGAGGGGAGCCCGGAGTTGATGCGGAAGGTCTTCTGGGCGTTCCAGATCATTCTGAGCAGGTTACAGGGGAGGACCACCTGTTGGGGGGTGGGGGGTGGGGGTCAGCACCCCAAATTTAAAGGGGTCAGCACCCCAATTTGGGGCTCAGCACCCCAAAAAACAAGGGGGCAGCATCCTAAATTGAAGGGTCAACACCCAAAGGTGGAGAGTTTGAGGGGTGGAGGGTGGTAGAACTTACACCCCACCCCCCCCCAAAAAAAAGGGGGTGCAGGGGGGGTGTGGGCACAAGGTAGGGGGCTCATCATGGACCCCCCCACCCCAAAACCACGTCCAGCACCCTAAAAAAATGGGGGGCAGCACCTTAAATTGGGGGGTCAACACCCAGAGGTGGAGAACCAGGGTGGTGGTGGAAAGAGGAGGAGGTGGGAGGGGCGGGGTGGGGGGGATGGTGATGATGATGGAGCCCTAAAAATGGGGGTTGAACCCCTAAAAATTGGGGTGGGTGATCCCAAAATGAGGGGATGGGAGGTGGGGGTGGGAATTGGGTGGGGGACACCCCAAAAAGTGGGGGGGACACCCCAGAATTGGGGAGATTTGAGGTGGGTGAGATGGATTTTGGGGGGTGGAGAGTGGTAGAACCTACACATCCTCCCCCCAAAAAAGGGGGTGCAGGGCGGGTGTGGGTGAAAGATGGTTGGGGGGGTCCTCATGTGTCCCCCCACCCCAAATTAGGGGTCAGCACCCCAAAAATAAGCCCAGCACCCCCAAAAACAGGAGGTGGGACACGTTGTGGCCATCTGAGGTTCTCCAGAACCTCCTGGGAATGGGAGTGGTGGGATCATGGGGGGTTTGTTTTGGGGATGGCACCTTCAAGGGATGGTTGGGGGGGTCCCCACGTGTCCCCCCACCCCAAATTGGGGGTCAGCACCCTAAAAATAAGCCCAGCACCCCCAAAACCAGGAGGTGGGACACGTTGTGGCCACCTAAAGTTCTCCAGAACCTCCTGAGAACGGGGGTGGTGGGATCCCGGTGTGGGGGGATGAGGGTTGGTTTTGGGGGTGGGGGGTTTTTGGGGGGGGTCACCTTGCTGTCCCCCGTGGGGAAGATGACCCTGAGGACCTCCCTGTCCTCCTTCAGCTTCTCAAACTCCCTCTCCAGCTCGTTCTGGGTGTGGGCGTTGCACAGGACATCGTCGACCAGACCCCCCAGCAGCCGCCGGCGCAGCGCCCGCTCGTTGGTGTAGTCAAATTTGAACCTGGGGGGGGGACAGGGAGAAGGTTGGGGACATCTTGGGGACATCCTGAGGGTGGGGATACACCAAGGGCATCCCCAAGGGTGGGGACACCAAAGGATGGGGAGAACCAAGGGTGGGGACACCAAAGGATGGGGACACCTTGAGGGCATCCCCAAGGGTGGGGACACCAAAGGATGGGGACACCAAAGAATGGGGAGAACCAAAAATGGGGACACCAAAGGATGGGGACACACCAAGGATGGGGAGAAACAAAGGGTGGGGACACCTTGGGGACATCCTGAAGGTGGGGATACACCAAGGGCATCCCCAAGGGTGGGGACACCAAAGGATGGGGAGAACCAAGGGTGGGGACACATCAAGGTTGGGGACACCCTGGGGACACCCTAAGGGTGGGGATACACCAAGGGCATCCCCAAGGGTGGGGACACCAAAGGATGGGGAGAACCAAGGGTGGGGACACCAAAGGATGGGGAGAAACAAGGGTGGGGAGCACCAAGGATGGGGACACACCAAGGATGGGGACACACAAGGATGGGGACACACAAGGATGGGGACACCTTGGGGACATCATGAAGGTGGGGATACACCAAGGACATCCCCAAGGGTGGGGACAACCAAAGTATGGGGACACACCAAGGGTGGGGACACCCAAGGGTGGGGATACACCAAGGTTGGGGACACCTTGGGGACATCCTGAGGGTGGGGATACATCAAGGGCATCCCCAAGGGTGAGGACACCAAAGGATGGGGAGAACCAAGGGTGGGGACACCCTGAGGAGACCCCCAAAGATGGGGACAACCCAAGGGTGGGGACACCAAGGGTGGGCAGAAGTTTGGGGACCCCAAAACAGGCCCCAAGATGGGCAGGAGAAGCTCGGGGACCCCAAGATAGGTGGGTGGGTGGGAGGTGGGGGAGGGGGTTGGGTGGGTGGTCAGTTGGGTGGTGGGTTGTGGGATCAGTTGGGTGGCTGGTTGGTTGGTCGGTTGGGTGGTTGGTTGGGTGGGTGGGTGGGTGGTCAGTTGGGTGGTCAGTTGGGTTGTTGAGTGGTTGGTTGGGTGGTCAGTTGGGTGGTCAGTTGGGTGGCTAGGTAGTTGGGTGGGTGGGTGGTTGGTAGGGTGGGTGGGGGTTTGTTTGGTTGGGTGGTCAGTTGGCTGGGTAGTTGGGGGGTTGGTTAGTGGGTTGGGTGGGTGGGTGGGGGGTTGGGTGGGTGGCTGGGTGGGTAGGGGGTTTGTTGGGTGGGCAGTTGGGTGGCTGGGCAGTTGGGTGGCTGGGTGGCTGGGTGGCTGGGCAGTTGGATGGTTGGTTGGGGGGTTGGTTGGGTGGGTAGGTGGGTGGCTGGGCAGTTGGGTGGCTGGTTGGGTAGTAGGATGGTTGGGGGGTTGGTTGGGTGGCTGGTTGGGGGGTTGGTTGGTGGGTTGGGTGGGTGGCTGGGTAGTTGGGTGGGCAATTGGGGGGTTGGTTGGGGGGTTGTTTGGGGGGTTGGCTGGGTGGGTGGGTGGTGGGTTGGGTGGGTGGGTAGTTGGGGGGTTGGTTGGGTGGGTACTTGTGTGGCTGGGCAGTTGGATGGTTGGTTGGTGGGTTGGTTGGGTGGGCAGGTGGTTGGGTAGTTGGGTGGGTAGGTGGGTGGCTGGGCAGTTGGGTGGCTGGTTGGGTGGTGGGTTGGTTGGGTGGGCAGTTGGGTGGCTGGGCAGTTGGGTGGTTGGTTGGATGGTGGTTGGGTGGGCAGTTGGGTGGCTGGGCAGTTGGTTGGGTGGGTGGGTTGGGTGGCTGGGCAGTTGGGTGGTTGGTTGGATGGTTGGTTGGGTGGGCAGTTGGGTGGCTGGGCAGTTGGGTGGTGGGTTGGTTGGGTGGGCAGTTGGGTGGCTGGGCAGTTGGGTGGGTAGGTGGGTGGCTGGGCAGTTGGGTGGCTGGTTGGGTGGTTGGGTAGTTGGATGGTTGGTTGGTGGGTGGTTGGGCAGTTGGTTGAGTGGTCAGTTTGGGGGTGTGGGGGATCTGTCCCCCCCCTCACTCACTTCTTCTCAAAGGCCTTGTTGGAAGGTTTGAGGGTGGCCAGGTTCTGGAACTCCACGCTCTCCCCGGCCAGCCCGTCCTCGCCGTAGCGCAGCTGCAGCACCTCGTTGCTGGAGTTGCGGACGGTGACGTCGTAGTTCACCATCACCGACTCCATCATCTTGATCAGACGCCGCTGGATGTACCCTGGGGGACAAGGGGGTGGGGGGGATGTCAGGGCAACTCTCAGGGTGGTGG
>BSDF01000170.1:0-29425 GCA_027925045.1 Hypotaenidia okinawae
TCCAGAAAGTCCAATACCCTTAATGGGAATGAATCTAGTCTCTAAATTGAAGACATAAATTCTTTTTGCAAAATGGGGAAATGTTGTATAAAAACTAAAAGATACAAGAAATTCCCCCATAAATAAGGGGTGCAGTGGGCCTTGCCATATGGGAAACCGACATCCCAGGAAAGCCTACATTAGCACAGCCAGTGAATACTGAGTGGAAATGTTAGAAATGCAAAAGGGTCCTTAAAAAAAGGACTCGAGGTAGACACATTTGTGAAGCAGTAATTTACTATACGTTCTTGCAAGAGCGGGTGACCTAACAAAGTAGGCACACTTTTGGTCGGAGTTTGTGGCACTTTTATACAATATTCTGTCCAAAATCATTAGGTTATCTCATATACCTATACATATTCATGGCCTGTCCCGCTTCGTATTAAAATGAGTCCCAAGTAGTCGTTTCCATAAACTCCTCCCAGTTGCACACTCTCTTTGTGGTGGTGGTCGTCAGGGGGTCTCAGTGACGAAGGCTCCAAGTCTTCCTCAGGTTGAACTTTTCCCCTCCTTTCCCTGGCACATGCGTAGTTGTGATTGTTCCAGATGGGCACAATTATCCTTGGGATGTTTCCTTCTTATCAGTCCTGGATCGGCTTTAAATTATTCCAAGAACACTAATCACTCTGAACTAACTACACTAGAAACACTAGAGTTGTTCAAGTGAGACATTGTTTATGTGAGGTCACCTCTGACATAACAACTATGGCATTTGAAACCATCCTGTTAGTAAGCCCCCCTTTAACAGGCATCTTGTTATCAAGCACCCTTTAACCCTTTTCTATAAGTTAGTAAATTCTCTTAATCCTAATATAACGATTCTTTGTCTAACTTTCAAAATACCTGTAAATTTCATCTGTATCTGTTAACAGAACTGTGTACTCCAATTGAGAGATAGATTTTGCCGTAACACAAGTAGCAGCAAAACTTCATTAACAGTATTCCCCCTTATCTTACGTGCTATCTGTTGCATCCTAAATTCCCTACAAAGGATTTCTGATAAGGCAGTCTTAATTCATAAGTCAGCAAAAGAATATGCAATACAAAATTTCAGTTTGCAAAAGCAACAATTCAGCGTTTTCCACAATTCACCCCTTCTTTTCTTTACAGTCACTGTTGTCTTTTGCATCTTTTCAAAGTTCTATTTCATATGAGGCTTCCAACCTGGCCAACATCGCTTCACATTCTTTGTCCTGAGATTCTCTATTATCTGTTTCTTGTTCCTCTAGGAGAAGCATATTGTAAGGCGGTGGTCCCAAAGGCATTTTCTTAGTTATTGCAGTTTCTATTAATCTCTGTATAAGACCCCTAACACAAGGGATTACACAACACCCTATGGCCACTAATGTTACCCTGTTACCACTACCAGAGAAGTGAAAATTGATACCACCATTCCCATCCATTTTCCAAACCAAGATTCCAACCACCCAGTAAGAGAAGTATCTATTCCTGAATTCTCTGCTAGTTCATCGGCCAAAGTTGTAAGACCTTGTAAAGCTCTGGTAATCGTTCCATCAGCAGCAGTATTTATTGTTTGGTATAAATGTGCAACACTGTCCCCCCAACAAAACGCATACACTCCCTTTCTCTGCTAACATCATATCTAGGACCATTCGATTTTCCCATGTCATTCTGCTAGTGGCATCCAATTGTTCTGATATTCCTTTAACAGCGTCTCTGGTATGATTTATGAATCTTTGTTGATTATAATAGATATAGTTGATCCAATCTACATTTTTATTTACCGTGACCCACCAAAAGAAGGATGATTCAAAACCTGCAGCAATCTGATTCCTAGCTTTAAATTCATCAGGAACTCCTCGAGGAACTCCAATTGAGTCCATATATATTCTATCGCTTCTTTTGGCCCTGATCTCTTTTTCTCTAGAAGCCTTATCCTCTCGGAATGCCAGGGTGAATGGGATGGCCAATTGTACAATAGCACAAGTGCCTTTCCAGTTGGACGGAAGAATATTCCTCAGAACTCTTCCTCCACAATACCACCACAAGTCAGCTCTTGGAACCTGTAATGAAGAATAGTTCCCACCTTTATCATTTGTCACATTCAATGTTCTCTTGCATTCTGAGAACTCCCCTAAAAACTGTGTAGCCACTCCGCCCTGTCGTGAGAGACAAGCCCTGTGGTTTCCAACTACACCTGTGACAGGTGGGGGGTGTTTGAATGTCCTTGTTCAGCACGGCTGGGAACAGAAGTGAAAGTGTTTTACAGGTAGCATTTCCCCAGGCTGTTTTGTCCTGGTATAGTGCAATGATGCACTCCATCCCTGTGTGATCATTGGACCATCCTAGGGGAAAAGGTACAACTTGTGGTTTAGGTCGACCTGAGGCACATGCATAGCAATCGCTCTTGTTTAAACTTTTCACAGTATATTTTTTACCCATTCAAGCCAGGTATTCGTCTCTCCATATCCTGTTTCTACTTCAAATGTCTGTTTCAAATCCTCAATTCTTATTACTTTTACTATTGTAGGATCATTAAAAAGTCTTCCTATCTCTGTCCTAGGTTTACCTTTCCATTCTTCATCTTTCTTTGAACTCTTATTTTCAAATTTTTCTACCATTATTCTAAATCGTCCTAATGGATCTTTTCCCGTGACCTCTATCCCTAGTCCATAGGGCCGAGTGACAGTATTATTAGCATTATTAATAGTAATTACTATAGTATTACACCCCCCTTCTTGACAATTATGAGTACTGTGTCCTTTTGAGATTGTTATCATCTGTTTTAGGGGTTTCCAATACCAACTTTCTTGATCCACATCTGCTGTCTACCCATTAACCTTAGTGGTCCACCACACATTATTCCAAGAGGGGCAAGGAGGACCCTCCCCATGAAGTGTCCGACCTTGTACTGGTTCAGGACACATGTATTTTTCTGCACTGCTCACTGCCCTTTGGTTCTTTAGACTCCCACAATCCAAAATCTGACAAGCGTCAAACATGATGCTCTGGAGCCCGGTCCCCTCTGGAATGCTGAATTGTAAGTTCATTTGATTATTAAGGGGTTTTCTAGCATGACCCAACATTCCTATTTCCATTATAGTGAAGTATAAGCAGCATATTAACATCATTTTGAACATTTTCACCCCTTTTACCCCTTCCCAAACACAATAGATCAATAAAAACTGAACAAAGTTTCTACTACAAAAATAGTATTTCAAATAGTCTTTAAATTTCTGATAGCAAAGCTGAGAAAGCATGGGATTGATGAGTGGACAGTGAGGTGGGTTGAGAATTGGCTGTCGGACCGAGCCCAGAGGGTCGTGATTCGTGGAGTGGAATCTGACTGGAGGCCTGTGACTAGTGGTGTTCCCCAGGGCTCGGTGTTGGGTCCAGTCCTGTTTAACATCTTCATTGACGACCTTGATGAGGGAATAGCATCCACCCTCAGCAAGTACGCCGATGACACAAAGCTGGGAGGAGTGGCTGACACGCAGGAACACTGCGCTGCCATCCAGAGAGACCTGGACAGGCTGGAGAGCTGGGCAGGGAGAAACCAGGTGAGGTTTAACAAAAGCAAGTGTAAAGTCTTGCACCTGGGAAGGAACAACCGTTTCTATCAGTACAGGCTGGGGGATGACCTGCTGGAGAAGAGCTCAGTGGAGAAGGACCTGGGGGTCCTGGTGGATGACAGGTTGGCCATGAGCCAGCAGTGTGCCTCAGTGGCTAAGAGAGCCAATGGGATCCTGGGGTGCATCAGGAGGAGTGTAGCCAGCAGGTCAAGGGAGGTGATCCTCCCGCTCTACTCTGCCCTGGTGTGATGGTTTGAGCCCTGGCCAAAGGCCAGATGCCCACCAAAATCAGTCTGTTACTCCCCTTCTTAGTTGGACAGGGGAGAAAAAAACATAATTGGGCGGCTCAAGAGACAAACTCGTTAATGACGCGGGCAAAACAGACTCAACATAGAGAGCAGAAGAGAAAAGTTATCTAATTTATTACACCACGCTAAAGAGAAAACAGTGGAAAAGAACCAGAGTCAGGAGTGCAACCAACAATCTTGAAACAAATGCAAACCAGGCAAACACTTTTCCCCCCACCACTCCCTCCTTAGCAGGCTTTAGTTAGAAGTTTGCTCCCTTCTTCCCTCCCGGTCGCAGCCCAGGAGGGGCAGGGACTGGGGAAAATGGGGGTCTCGGTAACACCTTCCCCCCACCCCTCCATTCTAAAGCAGGCTTCCCTTTCAGCCATGATTTTGCTCCCTTCTTCCCCTCTCCTGCTCGCAGCACAGGACAGGGGGGCAGGGACTAGGAGATGGGGGCGTTAGTCAGTCCCTTGCAAGATGGTTTCCTTCTCGGCCGGGATGGGGGCATCCGTTCCACACACCCTCCCCCTGCTGCACCGTAGGATCTCACCCACAAGAGCCAGTCCTCCACGAACTTTCTCCAAGGCAAATCTCTTCCCGCCGGGCTTCATCTCTGCTATGGCTGGCAGCAACAAATCACAGTGTCTCTCAGTCCCAGTCCTCCACGGGGCTACGATGCCTCCTCCAGCAAACCTGTTTCACTCTTCTCTGTAGGTCGCTTGTGCTGGCAGGGGCTCATCCCAACGTAAGTCACGGCATCTTCTCTATGTCTCCACCGGCTCCATCCAACGTGGAGCCTCTCCACCGGGCAGGTCGGGTCTCTGCCTCCTCCATGGGTCCTCTCCTCCGGCTACTTCACGTGCTTCTGCTCGGGCTGCAGGGGCAAACTCGCCTGGGTACCTGGGCGCGCCTACTCCTCCCCCAGCCTTCCCGGCCTTTTGTGTCTGTCAACTGCTTACATTCACAAGCAAATATACATCACAATGCCCTTAATGGGCCAAACTTTGCGGTCTTCCTGGCACTCCAAGTTCTGGTTGGAGTCTTTGTCTCCTATATGTGATTCCCAGAGGCGCTATAAGCAGGCTTGCAGAAGATTCCAGCAGCCATTTTCTGCCGGACCTGGCCCTCTCTCAGTAGAACTGCAACACCTGGTCAGGCCCCACCTGGAGTATTGTGTCCAGTTCTGGGCTCCCTGGTATAAAAAGGACAGGGATCTCCTGGAGAGAGTCCAAAGAAGGGCTACGAAGATGATAAAGGGCCTGGAGCATCTCCCCTATGAGGAAAGGCTGAGAAGATTGGGACTGTTCAGCCTTGAGAAGAGAAGACTAAGGGGGACCTAATTAATGTTTACAATTATCTTAAGCAGGGGATGCAGGGGAATCAGCCAGCCCCTTTTCAGTGGTCTGTGGGGACAGGACAAGGGGCAATGGCTGCAAGTTGGAGCATAGGAAGTTCCGCACCAACATGCGGAGAAACTTTTTCACAGTGAGGGTGACAGAGCACTGGAATAGGCTGCCCAGGGAGGTGGTGGAGTCTCCTTCTCTGGAGATATTCAAGACCCGTCTGGATGCCTATCTCAGTGAAATGTCCTAGGGAGCCTGCTTTGGCAGGGGGTTGGACCCGATGATCTCTCGAGGTCCCTTCCAACCCCTACAATTCTATGATTCTATGATTCTATGAAATTACTGTTTCTTCAATTTGATGAGCAGAGGATCCTTGGTAGGCTGTATACACCAACATTTGTCCTCAGATGGAGGTTCCACTGGTCCTTTGAGCCGGGTGTAATGAGTCCAACCCTTCTCAGCAGTCCTCACGGCAGTTTTAGCTGTCAATAGAACCTGGAAAGGGCTTTTCCCATTCAGGCTGCAGCTTGGATTCCTTCCGTGACTTAATCAGAACCCATTCTCCAGGTTGGATAGCATGGACTGCAAATTCCAATGGTGGAGTTTGAGCAAGGAGTCCTTTACTTCTGAGAAAGGATAAAGAAGAGGATATCCCCAGTATATAGTTTTAAGAACAGTGTCTTTGGTTTCAAACCTTGGGATTTTTCCCACCATATAAGGCAAGCCAAACAACATTTCATAGGGAGATACACCTAAGTCTTTCCTAGGTGCAGTGCGAAGTCTCAGTAAGGCAATGGGCAAGCATTTGACCCAAGGTAATTTAGTTTCTAAGATTAACTTTGATAATTGTTTCTTTAGGGTTTGATTCATCCATTCAACCCTACCAGAGGAGGGCAGATGCCAGGGAGTATGAAAGTCCCAGGATATCCCTAGTCCTTTCATAGTCCCTTGAAACACTCTGGATGTAAAGTGACACTCTTGGTTTGAATCCACATTTTCAATTATTCCATACCTGGGAATAATTTGTTCCAGAAGGATTTTAATTACTCCTGCAGCTGTGGCTGAAGCCATTGGATATGTATGCTTCTACCCATCCTGTTAGGTGGTCAACCAATACCAGGAGATATTTCAACCTTCCTATGGGTGGCAATTCTGGGAAGTCTACTTGGATACTTTGAAAAGGTCTTAAACCGGGTTCTCTTCCTCCTTGAGGTTGTTTCTTGAGAACCTTTTTATTTATCTTTTTACAAACAATGCACCTTTCACAGATTTGTTTAGCTATAGTATAGATTCCTATGTACCCATACTTTCTTAGGATTAAGTCACACATTGCTTGTACCCCCCCATGACTCCCTTGGTGTAAAATGGCCATTATTTCCCTCATGATTTGCTTAGTTAGCATTTCTCGTCCATTTGAAAGAATCCCCTCCCCTCCTTCTGTTTCAATAGCTCCCAATTTCTTCAATTCCTTTTTCTCTCCTTCAGTGAAAATTGGAACCTCCTTTGGTTCAGATACACAATGAGTAGGATTACACATCTTAAACTCAGGCCCCAAGGCAGCCTCTTTGGCTACCTCATCTGCCAATCTGTTCCCTCTAGCTTCAAAAGGAATTCCCTTTCTGATGCCCATTTACATGGAGGATTGCAATTTCTCTGGGTAAGAGTAAATTCTTCAAAACCTGTTTCATTAGTTCCCCATGTACCAACTCCTTCCTTTACTGTTAATTAACCCTCTTTCATCCCATATTTTTCCAAATGTTTGAACTACCCTAAAAGCATACCTTGAATCAGTATAAATCGTCCCTTCTGTCCCATTTAACAATTGTAAAACATAATTCACGTGCCTGGGCAGACCAATTGTCAGGTAATCTTCATGATTCTTTCATTCTCCAAGTAACCTATCTGTAATAGTCCCATCTGAACATATCCAAGTTAACTGATGTGGAACACAAATAGTTAAATCATCATAATCGCCCATAGATCGAGGGATCTGACAGGAAGATTTCTTAGTATATTCTAAATCTTTATAGTTTCTGCTACTATTCCCTTTTATTTCTGAAATTTTGACACAAGCAGGCAGCATTGACTAAATGCTGTAATGAAGGAATTAACCACAATTGTTTTCTATGTTCTCACTAGTGGTAGAATTTATAATGTTTGTGCAATTCCACAGGAGTTTTCACATAAAGCTGTGTTGACGCCCTGTGTCGAGGCCACCAGGGGTAGCAATCCCTCCTGTCATTTCTCCTCTTCACAGGCTTGAGACCAGGACCAATTGACAGGTGGCCCTTGCATTACATGAACCATGCACATGAATTACTGGGTGTTGAAAGAAATTCAAAACACCACCGCCGTGTGTTTACTGGTTCCACATACCTCAGGACCAAGTGCTTTCCCCAGTATGGCTTATTCCCATTTCCTCTATCTGCCCATGGGTGTCTGGATCAGGGTTGTTTGCCTCTGTACCCCAAAGTCTTATTGTCCCAACAAAGGGAAAATAAGAGCAATTTAGGCTCCAAATGGAGGTCTGACTTAATGTATTATTAAATGGCCACTTCCATTCAAAAATCTCCCCAAATTATTGACTTATTCTGGTTCCAGAGCCAATCTAAATTTTTACCCATGTCCACAGGGAGAGCTGTTATAGGGGTCCCTTGAGTAGGGGTACGTGGTAAAGGCAAACAGGTAATCACATGAGAAAACTTAAGCATACGAGCAAAACTTTGTATCATTATAGAGATCACATTGTCTGGTTCAGTGTGATTTATAATCAGAGAACCATCAACATGTTCAAAAGCTCGAGGCTGTATATATTCCATTTACTAGATTTTTTATTTTTTTACAACTACAGCCATGACTTAGATCTTATTATTAAAACTTGAGTTACAAACAATCATTCTTAATGAAACAAAGAGACAAACAAAAATAAAACCAGAAAAATCAAAACTCCCAGCCTGTGCTTCAGGTTTCACTATTTCTTCAATTTCTTCCAGGTACAGTTCATATTTCAGACTTATACCTATGAGGTCCCCACCCCACTTCTTCTCAGCTGTCCCTTTTCTTTTTCTTACTGGAGCAGTCCTGTGATTAAAAGAGAAGAGAACTGCACGAACGTACATACGCTCGACAGTGAATTGGTTAGAAATCTGGTGCCATTCACCTTTTAAGATATCATTTTTCTTCAATATTCTTGCCAGTGCACTATGGGCAACGGCAGGAGTGTTTGCATCCTTGGGGAAGTTGTATGAAGGTATATGGTACTCCCTCCCAAGTGAACACAGATCGATGTTTAGCCTCCTCTCGAAGAGGAATCACCATATTTAGCTTGGGTTTGGCCGACTGGTTCAGCAGTGTCAGCACCAGCGGCTGAGTGGCACCGTGTTACTGTTTGACCCCTTGCGGGCCGCTGCCCCTGCCAGCCGTCCCCTCCCGTCTATTGTGTGTACTGACCACACTGGAGCTCTGGATAGGTTAAGTTTTTGAGCACCTCTGTAAACCCCTCCTTAGCAGCAGATGCTGAAGGATATTGATTAACAATCGTTATTCAGGAAGAATGTGACTTAACAGCTTCCTCAAGCACTGGAACCTCACACAGTGGGGCTCCAAAGCTCCACACTCTTCCATTAGGTAGTTTCCAGACTTTGCTAGGACACCAAATCCTAGTATATTATTTCAGTATGGACCAATGACAACCTTTATCTTAGATACTGAGTTTTCCCCTGGAGACCAAACACACACAGTACTAATTGGTCTGTTTTCAGGGACTCCAGTTACTCTTACTACATTTATTTTCTCTTGGGTAGGGGTCAGTCCTAACCTTTTGCCTGATAACACTTATTTGAGCTCCCGTATCAATTGTGAAATTTACAGGTCTGCGCCTGGGACCAGCGGTTCACATAACATGTGGGTTAGGATGCTGGTCAGGCCATTCTAAGGAAGGGTTTTACGGGAGTGGGTCAGCCTGAATTTTCTCCCCCGGCCCCGCGTTTTCTAGTTTAAATCCATCAGGTCCTCCCTCAGGTCTGAGCAAGGACTCACTGACAGGCACAGAAGACTTCCCTCTCCTGTGTTTCGGTGGTATCAGAAAATTCCATCAACTTGCGAATTGGCCGCTCCACCGAGTTTACCAACGGGGCGAATAATCTGTGAATTGCCCACTTAGAGCTGGACAAGGTATTCTTTCTTCACAGACCATTGCGCTGAGGACCGGTTTGCCGAGGGGGGTGGGGATACTTATAAAAAAACCTGCCTGGCAAATCCAGACCTGCGAATTTAAACCTTCCTCTAAGCATCCCACCTTTGTGCCATAAATAACAATTTCTTGTAATAGTTCTCCCCATGTTAAAACAGGCTGTTCCTGATGGTTGGGGTAGCGAGTATTATGATCAATTGCTTGCAGAATCTTTTCCTTTAGGCTTTTCAAGGCTTCAGGGAGACCCCTAATCATTGGTTTAAGGCGGATCGGATCTCCCAGAGCAGCAGGGGGAATGCCCTGCCTCTAACACTCATACCTGGCTTGAATACACACAGCCTTTTTACACTGATTCAGCCAGCCCAGATAATTCAGTGAAACCAGCAGTTTTGCACCCAATCCTGTCCCTGGGGTGAGGGACGAGATCAGTGCATCTCAAGAAGATCGTATAGCTTATCTATCCCTTCGGCCAGCATTATTATAGAGACATTATTATAGATATTGGCTGCCTTAAGGACGGCCATCCTATAATTAATTACGCAGTTTACGTACAGTATTCACAAGGGCAAAACATCCTGAGAGGACCATGCTTTAGTATCCAAATTTCCCCTATTCATTCTCAGGAGGTCACATCGTAGTTACACAGTTCACGTTACAAAACTCAAAGAGCAACATCATACACAAACCACACTGTTCACAAGACGGGCAAAGACCCGCTCCTGCTCCTGACCGGGAGCCCCGAAAGCTGTCAAAGAGTCCTCCTCCCATATGCCACCATTTATTTAGTTAATTTCAGTTTTCAAACCTCCACACACCATCCACTTAAACTGTCCCAAACCAGAAACGCCATCCCAATCAGACCGTTCCTTCCTCCCATTCATCACACCAAAAATGGCTTCCAAATTGCACCACAACCTGCTGCTTACATACAAATCACACAACAGTTTACACACACACACACACACACACAGATCCTTTGATCCGTATATAGAGCACCAGAAAATAACTCATTTAAAACTCATTTCACTTACACAAACAGTTTAAATCTGCCATTCACTGTGTCCGTCTCCAGCCACTCTCCTCGTGGAGACTCAGCACTCACCCTGCAGTCAGACTTGTTCACTCACAACTCTCACTCAAACAACTCATCCGATACACGGTACCGGGCACAAAAACTTACTGCATGCACAAAGCATAACCACAACGCTGTAAATTTCAATTCCTGTGGGCTGCAGAATGTTATAAATGAGATCTATCCCACATTGCTTCCGCTATCCCAAGTAGTGAGAAAGCCAGACCACCAAAGGGTCTCACGTACTTCACCGGATTCAAATCCACCCGTGGGGCGAGCACCAATGCTCTTTACCTCGCGTAGGATGTCTCCTCACGACTTACAGGTATCCCCAACAAGACATGCCTTTCCATCCTCCCTAAGGGACTGTATGGAGGAAGGTTTCCAGGGGTTCTCTCTCCAACCCCTATTTTCATTTCAAGCCAGCTATCCTTATATCCCATTCGGTCCCTTGGAGACGTTTTAACACCAAATCCACCTTTGGCTTTGCCCTTCTCCGTCCGCTTCCCTCACGGACTTCCCTTTGTCCAAATACACACACACACGTCTCCCCAAATGTCCCGACCACTGAGGCAATACTTCACGTCCGATTTTCTTACCTTTGTTAGAAATGCAAAAGGGTCCTAAAAAAAGGACTCGAGGTAGACACATTTGTGAAGCAGTAATTTACTATACGTTCTTGCAAGAGCGGGTGACCTAACAAAGTAGGCACACTTTTTGGTCAGAGTTTGTGGCACTTTTATACAATATTCTGTCCAAAATCATTAGGTTATCTCATATACCTATACATATTCATGGCCTGTCCCGCTTCGTATTAAAATGAGTCCCAAGTAGTCGTTTCCATAAACTCCTCCCAGTTGCGCCTGCGCAATCTCTTGTGGTGGTGGTCGTCAGGGGGTCTCAGTGACGAAGGCTCCAAGTTTTCCTCAGGTTGAACTTTTCACCTCCTTTCCCCGGCACATGCGTAGTTGTGATTGTTCCAGATATGCACAGTCATCCTTGGGATGCTTCCTCCTTATCAGTCCTGGGTTTACTTTAACGTATTCAGAATACAAAGTTATCTTATACAACACCAAACTGTTGCATATCCCTCTTGTCTGTGCCCTCTGAAATATGAACATGCAGATGTCCTGGCAATTGAGTAGTGGGGCAGAGGCCTAGGGTTGGAGGAAGGTAAAGCTCCATACAGGGTCCTTTGCACCTGTTAATTTTGTATTCTTACAGGCATTGTCCCAGAGAGAGATGGTATCAAGACCACGCACAGCTTTGCCTTGATCTGGCAACGTTGTGCCCAGTATCAGTTGGCCTGTTTGAGCTGCATTTCCTTTGGTTCCAACCCATGGCCTCTGTCACTTTTTAACTCCTTCCAAGATCATCTTTATCTTTTAACAGAATTGAACCCTTATTAGAGGGAGAGATTTTGCAATAATTACTTTAACACAACCAACAGCAAAACTATATTAACAATATCCCATCTTATCTGATGTACTATCCTAAATTCCCTACAAAGTATTTCTGATAAGGCAGTCTTAATTCGTAAGTCAGTAAAAGAATATACAATAAAAAATTTCAGTTTGCAAAAGCAACAATTCAGCATTTTCCACAGAAAGAACGTGCAAAACCAGTTAGGATTCAACAATACCCAGTTACATCTCAGGCAAAACAGGGAATTAAAAGATTGATCCAGCAATTTTTTGAAATAGAAGATTTTTAAAGTGAGTCAATCAGAATATAACACACCTTTTTTCCAGCACAACAGCCAAACGGTGAGCATAGATTGGTGCAGGACCTAAGAGCTATTAATCAAATTGTGGAAGACACGCACCCAGTAGCGACAAATCCTTAGACTGTGTTGACTGCTCTGGAGGAAAATGATCAATGGCTTACAGTGCTTCATTTAAAAGACGCTCTCTTTCGCATACCCCCTAGAGAAAGAGTTGTAGGGTTGAAAGCACCGGGTCGCCACTGGGTTGAAAAACGGCACCGTACGGATCGCTGTTCACACACTCGTAGGAAAAGCCAAAGCCCTGGGCTTGAGGACGGCGGTGCGGCTGTTTTCTGAGGGCAGGTATCCTCCGTCCATCGCTGGCCGGGTGTTGGCAACAAGAAGAATCGGGCTGCATTCTTCTGGCTCGTCCATCTTGAGCTTTTCAGAGCAGAGCTGACGGGCTTCTTCGGCAGTGTTGCGTGGTCTCACCACTCAGGTCTTCCCTCTGCATCCATGGTCAACTTCCTGGAGCGCAACGCAAAGGAGGTAGTCTTACAGTCACCCTAATGAAATAGGATGTGGAATAGAATTGAGCATTTAGTGCGAATGCTGGAAACCGCTGACTCAGTAACAGCAAGCCATAAGGCATGTTTAAAAAAACCAGCAGTACAATAGAAAACTCAAATGGGTAAGTTGAAGACAGGAGTGAATCTGGGAGATTCCTGATGTTACAGAGTTACCTAAAAGAATATTTTGGTTGGGGTTGATACTTTTCCTAGACGGCTAGAAGCCTTTCCCTGTCCCACCCATCGAGCTAAGGAAAGAGTTAATTGGCTCCAACGGGAGATTGTTCCTAGATTTGGAGTAACTTTTGGCTATTCCATCTCACACGCTTGAGCGCGAGTGCCCGAATGACTGCGATTGCAGGACCTACCATCACAGAGCAGCAGCCTGCCATCAGCCCAAAGCGACTTCACATCAGGTGGGGAATTCCATCTGTTGCTCGTGGTCACGGTTCAGCGCTGGGTGCACAGGGGAGAATCGATCCACTGCGGACACACAAACTTACGTGTCAGTTCTTGATTCTATTCCGTTCAACAATACTTATGCATGAGGTTACCTCACGCACCTATACATATTCAGAACCTATCCACACTGTGTATTAAAAGGAGTTCCAAGAGAGGATTTCCTTAATCCACTCCCTTTGAACAAAACAAAGGATAGCACGCTACCCTTTACAGCACCAGAAAGCCCAGGCACATGACGCATGACAAGCCCGACACAGAGACGACCGCTTCACCTTCTCCGTGCGCTCACACGCCTAGGAACAGATCACCTGCCCTGCGGCACCTCCCTTGGAAATCGCCCGCTCTCCTGCTTGCTTTGCACTGTCAAAGAGACACAGGCAAATCCGGAAGTACTCACAGAGCCGTCCACCGCCTCGTGCAGCCGAAGCCACCCGCCAACCTACCTTCTCGTGGCGCTCCACTCCATGTCTACGTCCCTGGATTGGGATGCATGGAGTGCGGCCCGTCTGAAAAGCCCACACAGGTCGCTCTGCAGGCAAACTAGGGACATTCCTGTAGTCACTACGTAATTCTTCTGCTTCTATCATAAAGGGGGGCAAAGTAAGAAACAAGGATGGGGAGCTGGGGGGATAGAAGAAAGAGAGATCAGAAGGAAAAAAGCCGCAGAGCAAAAAGCATAGCCATGCATGCAGAACTCTCAGGGGGAGGATTTCTGAAAGGGCATCACCTGGGAACCAGCACCAGATAGATGGAGCGAGGATAAAAGTAAGAGGCTACAGGGAAGGGAGGGCAGGATTAACAAATCGGGGCCAAGCTCTGGCCAGTGAGAAATGGAGAAGCGCAGAACCTCACCAAGACCACGTGGCAGATGAGGGAGGAATCCAAAGTAAAGGGACTGGGACACAGACAGGGAGATACAGAGAAAGAAGAACAAATGCAAACCAGTCCCGGGCTACGAGCTGGATAGGGAAAAAAATAAAAGCAGCAGCAGCAGGGACCTGGACACGGAGTGATGAGGAATTGCAGACAAATAGCCTGGGCCACAGCACAGACAGCTGTAGACTTCGAGGACAGAGAGGGAGCTGACAGAGAGACAGACAGCGAGAGAGAGTGACCAAGAAAAAAGTCCAGACAAGCTATAGCAGAGAAAACGAGAACTTAAAAGCTGGGAGTAAGGAGCCAGGCAGAAACAAACGTAGAGAAAAAGAACAGATTAAAAGACCCAAAAGAACCCCCACAAAGCCCCAAAACCAAAGAAGCCACAAAAAACAATGAAACACACCCATAAACCTCAGACCCTACCAGAAAAGCCACGGAACCCTGTCACTCTAGAAGCAATTAGGAAAACCGTAAGCTGACCTGGAAGACACTACACCTTTGATCCCCATTACTTTATAAGGAAAGCCTAAAACTCTCTGTGCACAAGATGCTCACTCTAACCCCAGCTAGAAAAACCTCACCACTAGACCTCTCAGGAGAAGCAATACTCACAGCTCACAGCATACAGAGCAAAGCCAAGGAAAACAAAAAGCCAAGTCCAACACACCTAGAATAAAAGAGGAACCATCGTCAAACCAAGAGCAGCTAGCAAACAGCACTCAGAGACAAAGCTGTATCTCCAACGATTGACAAGTAAAAGTAGGTGAACAGGCTCGCAGAAGGAAATAAATACAGACCAAATAGCATAGAAGGGAAAAAGAAAAACTGTCATTTGATTCAAGAACTTGCAAATCGGCAATACACATCACCAATTACTTTAGGACGGCCTATACTATGCTCAACCGGAAGAAATCTCCCCTTAAAGGAAATACAAACTGGCAGCTGGCACAAGTCAAGAGATCCACCCTCAGATGACAATTTGACATTCGATACAGCCGCAATTTGATTGCGTGAAAGCACTGAGGACAATTATCAATACTTTCCAAGGGAGAAAAATGTTACGGTCACCCGAGTAAAATAGCTTACCTTCTAGGTTATTTCGGTTTTAGGTTAGGGTATGATTTGGACTTTAAAGGACTTATAGCAGCTATGAGGATATACTGCACGCTAGGACTCTTAGGAACAAGAGGGTGTGTGCCTTTATGGGGCTGGAGCTGAGACACTCTGGAACTGGAGCTGAATATTGGCTGTGGCTGGAGCCGAAACACCCAACCTGGGGCAGGAATCAAAACTACAGGGCTGCAATAAAAAGGTGTTTGTGTGGGAAAGGAGCTGAAATCACTTGGGACACCAATAAAGGCACTGGGGCTGGCACTAAAGCCAGTGGGGCTGGGGCTGAATGCTGTGGGCTTCGGAAAGGAGCTGAAATCACTTGGGCCTGGAATAGAGACCGTGGGGCTAGAAATAAACGTTTGTGTGGGAAAGGAGCTGAACTCACGGATGTGGGGCTGGATCCGAGATACAAGGGAGCTGAACATGGATTTAGAGCTGAAATAAAAACAAGCTGGAATAGAGACTACAGGGACAGGGCTGCAACAATTGCAGTAGTGTGGTACAGAAATGAAAAGAACCCCATCCAACACCTGAGCCCATCCGGACCAGAAAAGAAAAGAAAAAAAAACAACTTAAAGAAACCTGCAAGCCACAGAAACCACTAAAACCCAATTAAAAAGAAAATAGAAAAAAAAAACCCCACACAGCAAAAAACCAAAACCAAAATTTACCACTAAATGCCACAAAAAGCACAACAGAAGCCCCAAGCCCTCCTCTGCCAAAACAACCCCACCAGCCACACTTCGCCCCCAGACAACATGGGAACCCCATGTGTCTTCACAGAAGGGACGCACAGGTCGCTCTGCAGGCAAACTAGGGACATTCCTAGAGTCACTACGTCATTCTTCTGCCTCTATGATAAAGGAACCAGCACCAGATAGATGGAGCGAGGATAAAAGTAAGAGGCTACAGGGAAGGGAGGGCAGGATTAACCAATCGGGGCCAAGCTCTGGCCAGTGAGAAATGGAGAAGCGCAGAACGTCTCCAAGACTACGTGGCTGTCGTGGTTTCACCCCGGCTGTGGGCTGAGATCCACGCAGTTGCCTGCTTCTTAAAGTAAAAGAGCAGGGGAAGAGGGAAAAAGGGAAAGGGAAACAAGGGAAGGGAAAAGGAAGGGGCAAATAACTCCAAAACCAAGAAACTAAGAGGCCCGTGGGTTGGGATAAGGATAGTTTACTGAGATAACAGAAAGATAAAATATAACAATGCTAACAGGACTTTAGAGCAAAAGAATATGAAACTATTGATACACAATGCAGTTTCTCACCGAACCACACAACTCAGGCCGTACCACCCAGAGCTGTCCCGGAACCCGACCGTCCCCCCAAGAAGCACGCGTCCCGAGACCGCCCCTCTTCTTCCTCCCATCAGCCCCCCGTTATATCTAGGCAGGACGTAATTGGCATGGAATACTCTCTTTGGCCCATCTGGGTCACCTGTCCTGGCTTCGCCCCTCCTTTCTCATGAACAGAGAAATACGAAGAAGCTAAGAAAGTCCTTGACTGTCTGACTGCAACTAAGAACATCAGGGTGTTATCAGCACTGCTTTCATTTTAACTCCCAAACACAGCATTCCATCAGCTGCTACAAATGAAGTTAACTCTATCCTGACTGAAACCAGGACAGTGGGACACCACAGTGCCACAGGGCCTAGCCAAGAAGGAAATCAACTCTTGACTAACTGACCGAAACTCCCATTTCCCAGGTCCCTGCCCTCACTCTGCCACAATGGGGGCGGGGAGGGGGGAAAAGGGGGGAAGAAGAGAGCAAATTCATGACTAGGGTGAAGACTGCAAAGAAGGGAGGGGTAGGGGGACGTGCTTTAAGATCTGGTTGCACTTCTTGTCACCTCACTCTGGTGTCACTGTGTATGTAGTGTAGTGTAGTGTAATAAATTAGAGAGTTTTCTGTACTTTATTCTGTGATGGGTCTCTTTTTGCCCATGATGCTAATTGTGGAATGATCTCTCCCTGTCCTTATCTCGACTCCTAAGCCTGACAATATATATTTTCTCGCCTACCCAACACAAAAGGGAAGTGATAGAGTGGCTTTGGTGGGTATATTCAGCCTTCCAGCCAGGGCAAAAGCACCACAAAAGTGATAAAGCTGATAAAAATATGCTTATAATTTTTTATTTGACAAATAAAATTTTAAAAAGAAGGAAAAATTCTATCCGTTTGTAGGCAGACATGAGGCAAAGAGAGCACAGATCATCATTATAATGTCTCCAGGTCACAAAAGACCTGGACATACTGCATTAGGAATGGGATGCAAAAAGACCACGTTATTATAACTTAGAAAAACTAGAAGGAAAAAATCCCCATTGTCCTGGTTTCAGTCAGGATAGAGTTAACTTCATTTGTAGCAGCTGATGGCATGCTGTGTTTGGGAGTTACAATGAAAGCAGTGCTGAGAACACCCTGATGTTCTTAGTTGCAGTCAGACAGTCAAGGACTTTCTCAGCTTCTTCGTATTTCTCTATTCTTGAGAAAGGAGGGGCGAAGCCAGGACAGGTGACCCAGATGGGCCAAAGAGAGTATTCCATGCCAATTACGTCCTGCCTGGGAAAACGGGGGGCTGTTGGGAAGAAGAAGAGGGGCGGTGGCGGGACGCGTGCTTCTTGGGGGGCCGGTCGGGTTCCGGGACAGCTCTGGGTGGTACGGCCTGAGTTGTGTGGGTTGGGGAGAAACTGCATTGGGGATCAAGAGTTTCATATTCTTTTGCTCTAAAGTCCTGTTAGCATTGGGATATTTGATCTTTCTGTTCTCTTAGTAAACTCTCCTTATCCCAACCCACGGGCCTCTTAGTTTCTTGGATTTGGAGTTATTTGCCCCTTCCTTTTCCCTTCTCTTGTTTCCCCTTTTTTCCCTCTTCCCCTGCTCTTTTACCTTAAGAAGCAGGCAGCTGCGTGTATCTCGGCCCACAGCCGGGGTGAAACCACGACAAGTGGACAAGCAGCCCCAGTAACCTTTAGGATCAGGGCATTCCTAGGCAAGGGAGCAGTCCTAACAGTGCCTGGCATTGTTTTCAGGCTCCACCAGCATCCAGATGTGAAACTTGTAAATGTCCAGCAATAGCTCCTAAAGAAAAGGGTCGAGAGCTGAAGGATGTTCCTGGTTTGAAATCCCCCTGATTACCCCTCAGGCAGCCCCAGAAATCTTGGGGCTCAGGTCTCTCCGTCTCAAGGGAATGTCCTAACAGTGCCTGATGTCATTTTTGGGCTCTCCCAGTGTCCAACTTTGAAAGATCTCTACAGCCAGAAATAGCTCCCCAAAAGTACGGGAGAGGGCCAAAGATGATCCCGGCCTGAAACCTCCCTAGGGAACCTACTAGCAGCAGGAGTAACCTTAAGGCTCAGCACATTCCTAGCCAAGGAAACAGCCCTGAGAGTGCCAGGCGTCACTGCATGGCTCTACAGTCCTCCACCTTTGAAGCTGCTAAACTGCACCAAGAGCTGCCAAACAAAAGGTGTGAGGGATGAAAGACATTCCTGGCCTGAACCCTCCCCATAGAGACTACAAACAGGACCACTGACCATGGGGCTCAGGGCTTCCCTTGCCAAGGCATCCATCCTAAAAGTGCCTGACTTCATTTTGGGGTCTAGCACCCTTCACCTTTTGAAACTGCTTCAGGAAGGAAGTTCTTTTAAGGGAATGGTCTGAACAGTGCCTGACATCATCTTCTGGCTCTACCTGAGTTCACCTTCAACCCTAATCATTGTAAAGGAAGAGCTGCCAAACAAAAGACACAAGGGCCTAATGATATTCCTGGCCTGAAACCTCCCCAGGTAGCACATTAGCAACCCAAATAACCCAGGAGCTATGAGTTTTCCATGCCAAGGGAACGGTCCTAATATTGCCTGAAGTCACTTTCTGGACTTACCACTTCTGAAACTGCTAGACATCCATCAATAGCTCCCAAAAAAAGGTGCAAGAGCTGAAAGATGTTCCTGGCCTGAAACCTCCCCAGGTAGCCCACTAGCAGCCCCAGTAACCTAGGAGCTCAGGACTGTCCTTTCCAAGGGAACGGTCCTAACTGCACCTGACATCATGTTCCAGCTCTACCACTGTTCACCTTCAAACATGCTCATCATCCACCAATATCTCCCCCAAAGAAAGATGCAAGGACTGAAAGATGTTCCTGACCTTGAATTTCAACAGGTATCCCACTACCAGCCCCAGTAACCATGGGGCTCAAGGATTTCAGTTCAAAGGGAACAATCCTAACATTGCCTGATGTCATTTTCAGGCTCTACAAGTGTCCATCTAGGAAAATGCTAAATGTCCAGCAGTAGCTCCCAAACAAAAGGTGTGAGGGTCAAAAGATGTTCCTGGCATTAAATCTCCTCAGGTATCACACTAAACACCCCAACATTAAACGGGTACTAAATACAAGAAGAGCAATGTCCCAGGGGTAGGCATCTGAGCAGGTGAGGCTGAGGATCTGGGGGATTTCAGAGAAGAACTGGCCAAGAGCATTGCCCTTGCAGAGGGGCAGGGAACATGTATTGTTTGTGTGCAGCACAGCACTGAGAAACCCACTGCAGCTCCCGTGTGTCTGCAAAGGCCAGGAGGAGGAAGTGGGGAATGAAGCTGCTGTTGGACATTTTCTGCCTCTGTGCATGAAGCCCTGTGCAAGGAGAACAAGGCAGTGAGACCTTGGGGCACTCTTCACTGAGCAAAACGTTCTCATTGGAGACCCAAGGACTGCCTCTCCCTGTTCTAATACATATTGCAAAGGTCCTTTTTGGGAGGTGCCTTTCCTGCTGGCTGAGGGTGCCCCTGGCTGTATGGGGCTCTGATGGGAGCTCTCCAGGTGTCAGTTTGTCCTTGCAGCAGAAGGTCTATCTTTTTGGATCTATAGGATCTGTTCTGGATGGTGCTTTCTCCTTCAACCAACTGCAGGGTAGAGCTTTGTAGATATGATTGTCCTGATTCTGTTCTTATGAAACAACAAGAAATGCCCAAATGCTCCCCTAAATCCCTTCCTGTCACAGGGGAAAGAGTCCCCTCACTGGCCCTGCCTGGGGGTCCTGTCTCATGCAGGGACAAGGAAAGGTGATTGCCCAGCTCTGGTTTGATCAGGAGAAACAACTCTGCTGGACAGGAGGATTTCTCCCCAGCTGAGGGAGGGAACATCAGAGATGAGATCATAGAGTGATCCCCATGAGGCCTGAGACACCAGGAGGGAGCCTAGAAGAACTGGTCTTCTCCTGCTGAGCTGGGCTGGGCTCCTCAGATGGAGGGAGCTCATGGCAACCTGGCAGCCCTGATAAGAGACAGCTGTGCCCAGGAGCAGCTCCTCTGCCAAGCACACAGGGCTGGGGACACTGCCTGGAGGCACCGAGGGGAGACCTGTGAGGCTGAGAGAGCTGATGGATGCTGAGAGCTCACTGCAGGAGAGAGGTAAAGAGACTTTGCTTTGAATTTTCTGCTCTTGTGGACTGGGTGGGATGTGGGAGCTGAGCTTTTCTTGATAACTTTGCAGAAGGCAGTGCAAACTCATTGGTCATGAGGACTTGTCAGAGCATCTCCTGAGCCCTGCACACACAGAGGTTCCCTGGGCAGTGCCCTGATGCCAGGAGGGGTCTGCAGAGCAGAGCTGAGCACAGGGCAGGTTGGATGAGGTCTGTGAGCACAGAGCAGGAGGTGACATGGGCAAAGAGCAGCAGCTGCAGGGACAGCTCCAGGCAGCAGAGACATTGTCAGGGAGGGAGCAGGAGCTGCTCCCAGCAATGCCCTGGCAGTGGGGATTTGGTACCTCCCTGACATCCCCTGCAGTGCAGACACATTCTCACAGCCATCCCCTGGTTTCTGCCACCCAGCACAGACTCTGAGCCCAGACTTCCAGGGTTTCAGGCTGAGTCTTCTCCTTGGCAGCCCAACCCCCAGTGAGGAGAAACCCCTGAGTGCCTGTCTGTCTGTCCCTGTCCTTCCAGCCTTGGTTAGAGCATTTCTTGCTGTTTCCCTTCCTGTCCTTGCTGCCTTTGTCCCACCATTACCTGGGGCTCTGGGCATTCCCATTGATGGGGCTGGCACTGAGCTGACCCTCACTCAGCAGGGAGCTGAGATTCTCCTTGTGTAGAGTGAGACTGCAGGAGGGCTTTGGAGCTCTGACCTGGGAGACTGGATTCCTCAGCTCCCTGCAGGGTCCAGAGCAGCTCTCCCCACTCTGCACTCAGGGGAAGGTTTCCCTGGCACTGCAGCAGCAATGTCAGGCAGTTCTGACAGAACAAACACTCCTCAGCTACAGGCAGGAGAAAACCAAAGCTCCAAAGCTCTGCTCTGCCCTGGGGTGAAACTGGAGTGACAGTGCTGAAAAGCTCCTTCCTCTCCACAGGGGATTTAGTCTGAGATCACACCATCCTTCTATTGACTGACTGCTGCCAGGCAGGACTGAGTTCTGAAATGCCTAGAGCTAACTCTCCTCCAGCTGGTACCTTGTTTGATCCAACACAAAACAGAATTCCCAAAAGGGACCTGCCAAAAGTCCTCCTGAATACAGAGAGTCAATGTGAATTGGAAGAGGTTTTCCTCAAAGAAGAGTTCCCTAACTTCTCACTGTGCTTTTTCCTCCTTGGACAGGTCTCCACACTTGATGGCAGCAGATGTCCAACAGCAGCTCCATCAGCCAGTTCCTCCTCCTGGCCTTTGCAGACACACGGGAGCTGCAGCTCCTGCACTTCTGCCTCTTCCTGGGCATCTACCTGGCTGCTCTCCTGGGCAATGGCCTCATCATCCTCACCATAGCCTGGGACCACCGCCTCCACACCCCCATGTACTTCTTCCTCCTCAACCTCTCTCTTACTGACCTTGGCTGCATCTCCACCACTCTTCCCAAATCCATGGCCAATTCCCTGTGGGACACCAGGGCCATTTCCTACACAGGATGTGGGGCTCAGCTCTTTTTCTTTTTATTTTTGACTCTCCACAGAGTTCTGTCTTCTGACTGTCATGGCCTATGACCGCTACGTTGCCATCTGCCACCCCCTGCACTACGGGACCCTCCTGGGCAGCAGAGCTTGTGTCCACATGGCAGCAGCTGCCTGGGCCAGTGGCTTTCTCAATGCTGTGCTGCACACAGCCAATACATTTTCCCTGCCCCTCTGCCATGGCAATGCTCTTGACCAGTTCTTCTGTGAAATCCCCCAGATCCTCAAGCTCTCCTGCTCACATGCCTACCTCAGGGAAACTGGACTCATTGTGTTCAGTGTCTGTTTAGGTTTTGGTTGTTTTGTGTTCCTTGTGGTGTCCTATGTGCAGATCTTCAGGGCTGTGCTGAGGATCCCCTCGCAGCAGGGACGGCACAAAGCCTTTTCCACCTGCCTCCCTCACCTGGCCGTGGTCTCCCTCTTTCTCAGCACTGGTGCGTTTGCCAACCTGAAGCCCCCCTCCATCTCCTCTCTATTTCTGGACCTGGTAGTGGCATTTCTTTACTCAGTGTTTCCACCAGCAGTGAACCCCCTCATCTACAGCATGAGGAACCAGGAGCTCAAGGATGCCCTGTGGAAACTGATGACTGGATATTTCTAAACAACAATAAACTCCTTATATCACAGACCATGTAACTCACGTTATGACCACTCCTTATTTAGTAGGGTTTTTATTTTATGCATTTGTTCTTTTTTTCCTTCTAGTTGGTCTATTATATCATAACATGTTCCATGTTCATCCCATTCCTAATCAGGTATCTCCCCAACTTCTGTGACCCTGACAGTGTGATCTCTGTACTTCTCTTCCTTCAAAGGCCATTCTTTTTATTAGTTTTATATTTAAAAAAAAATAATTAGAAATACATTTACATCAGCTGAATCACTGAAGTACCTGTCAGAAATGGCAATGCTTCCTACCGTTACAGAACAGTAATTTCCAGGATTGGAACCCATGGCAGCATGATGCTCTGCTTTGCATCAGTTCTGCCTGCAAAGAGCTACAATTTGTTCCTTCTATTATTTCCTCTCTTACATTTATAAAATATTTACAAGCACATTTTCATCAGCTGAATCACTTGACTACTTGTCTGAAATGGCAATGCTTTCCCACCATGACAGAATGGGAATTACCAGGATTGGTACCCATGGCAGCACAAGAAATACTCACCTTCCCCTGTACCTGCAGTACCCCAGGTTTAACTCTTTCACCTTCCTTGTCATTTATGTGTTTCCACCTCTCATGATGACACAGACAGGCCTAAGGACATCCTTTCAGCAGACTAGATGGACATACACACTTCACTTTGTTCACAGGTTTCCACCTCCCCTTGCCCCTTTCTCATTCAGCTGTTGCTCAGCTCTCTGGTGTCTGCTTTGAGCTTCAGAGAGTTGGAAAACATCCCATCTTTCAGAAGTCTCATGAACTGTTCTGTCAGAAGGTCAGTGTGTTGATAAGTGACCTTTCTCTGTATCTGATCCAAACTGTTCTGGCAGAGAATCTCCTCTGGAAGCTGACCCCCTTCACACGCTGCTTGGCCGTAGCAGGCAGCTGAGGAGAGAGATGTCATGGGGATTAAACTGTCTCATGTGTAACTGCTGTTTGTTGTCAGAGAAATCTGTCCCTGCCTGTGAGCACAGGTGATGGGAGGAAAAGTGTTGGGAGCCCCAGGAGGCCAGTGAGGGAGCTGCTGGGCTTGGGGAAGAGCAAGGTTCTGCAGGCAGGGTTGGGTCTCCAGAGACTGCTTTTCCTGCCTGTCCAGATCTCCTCAGGAGACCCATACCCATCACAGGATGCTGCTGTCACTGCTTCTATCAACTGAGCCATGGCAGAAAACACCTGTGACTGGAAAAAGGTCCTCCATGGGAAATGCCTTTGAAATCTTCATCACTGTCATGGTTTCACCCTGGCTGTGGGCCGAGATCCACGCAGCTGCCTGCTTCTTAAAGTAAAAGAGTAGGGGAAGAGGGAAAAAGGGGGGAGGAAACAAGGGAAGGGAAAAGGAAGGGGCAAATAACTCCAAAACCAAGAAACTAAGAGGCCCGTGGGTTGGGATAAGGAGAGTTTACTAAGAGAACAGAAAGATAAAATATACCAATGCTAACAGGACTTTAGAGCAAAAGAATATGAAACTCTTGATCCCCAATGCAGTTTCTCCCCGAACCCACACAACTCAGGCCGTACCACCCAGAGCTGTCCCGGAACCCGACCGTCCCCCCAAGCAGCACGCGTCCCGCCACCGCCCCTCTTCTTCCTCCCCTCAGCCCCCCGTTCTCCTGGGCAGGACGTCATTGGCATGGAATACTCTCTTTGGCCCATCTGGGTCACCTGTCCTGGCTTCGCCCCTCCTTTCTCCTGAATAGAGAAATAGGAAGAAGCTGAGAAAGTCCTTGACTGTCTGACTGCAACTAAGAACATCAGGGTGTTCTCAGCACTGCTTTCATTGTAACTCCCAAACACAGCATGCCATCAGCTGCTACAAATGAAGTTAACTCTATCCTGACTGAAACCAGGACACTGGGTCACTGAATTTACAGGATCCCAGTTTCCTGGCACCTCATTTTCCCACGCCCCCATTTGCCTAGCACACCGGGGGCTCACCACCCCTTTTCCTGAACCCTCAGTTTCCTAGCACCTTGGTTTCTCAGCAAAACACTTTCCCTCACCCCTAGTTTCCCATAAGCCCTGGTTCCCACACTCCTGGTTTCCTGCCCCCCTCTTTTCCCACATCACTGGTTTCCTGTGTGCCCAGGTTTCCCAGCACCCTAGTTTCCTGGCTCACCAGTGATTCTCCACCCGGGATTCCTGCACCCCCAGTTTCCTGCAAACCCAGTTTCCTGCACCCCTAGTCTTCTATACCCCCAGGCTCCCACACCACTCTTTTCGTGTGCCTCTATTTTCCAAGCACCCTGGTTTCTCATGCCCCCAGTTTCCCAGGACCCAGGTTTCCCATGCCCCTGGTTTTCTGGGTCACTGAATTTACAGGACCCCAGTAACCCAGCACTCCAGTTTCCATGAGCCCCTGCTTTCTTTGGCCCTGTTTTGCTGGGCCGCTGTTTTCCTGGGGCAATGATTTTTCCAGGACACCAATTTCTTGCTCCCCCATTTGCCCAGCATCCTGGTTTCAAGCGCTCCTGTTTTCGTACGCCCCCCCCCCTTCCCATGCCACTGTTTTCCCACGCCCCTAATTTCCCACACCCCCTTTTTCCATTCATGCTGGTTTCCCAGCACCCCAGATTCCATGAGCCCCTGGTTTCTTGGGACCTGGTTTCACAGCTCACTGGTTTCCCTACACACTGATTTTCCAGGACGCCGATTCCCTGAGCCCCCAGTAGCCTGGAACGCTGGTTTCCCAGCACCTTGGTTTACTGTGTGCCCTGTTTGCCAGCACCCCGTTTTCCTGGCACACCCATGTCTCCTCACCCTGTTTTTCCGCCCCCCTCTCATTTTCCTGGCACACCAGTTTCCTGGCAGCCTGGTTTCCTGTGCCCCCAGTTGCCTAGCACTCCACATTCCCAGCAGCCCAGTTTCCCAAGGCCCTTGTTTCCAATGCCCCCAGATTCCTGTGCCACTGGTTTCCCATCACCCTGGTTTCTCATGTCCTTGGTTTCCCTGGACCCAGGTTTCCCATGCCCCTGGTTTCCCAGGTCACTGAATTTACAGGACCCCTGTTTCCTGGCACCTCGGTTTCCATGAGCACTTGGTTTCTTGGGCCCTGATTTCCTGGGCCACTGGTTCCCAGGACACTGATTTTCCAGGACACCAGTTTCCCGTGCTCCCAGTTGCCTGGCACACAGGTTTCCCAGCACACTGATTTCCCGCACCCCCAGTTGCCTAGCACACCAGGGTCTTGCCACTCTGGTTCCTGTGCCCCCAGTTTCCTAGCACCCCAGTTTACTGGCAACCCCATTTCCTGCGCCCCTAGTTTTCCATGCCCCCAGGTTCCTGCACCACTGGTTTCCTGCACCCCTAGTTTCCTAGACCCTGGTTTCTCATGCCCCCACTTTCCCAAAACTCAGCCAGGTTTCCCATGCCCCTGGTTTCCTGGGTCACTGAATTTACAGGATCCCAGTTTCCCGACACTCTGGTTTCCATCAGCCCTTGGTTTCATGGGTCCCGTTTTCCCTAGGGCCTGGTTTCCCAGGGGGTTCATTTCATGAGGCACTGATTTTATAGGACTCTGGTTTTCCCAGCCCCCAGTGTCCCAGCACACATTTCTCCTGGCACCCTGCTTTCCTACATGCCCAATTTGCCAGCAGCCCATATTCCTGGTACATTGAGATCTCCTCAACAAGGTTTCACCTGACCCAAGTTTGCAGGCACCCTGGTTTCATGGCACACCGGGGTCTCCCCACCCTGGTTTCCAGAGCCCCCAGTTTCCTGGCACACCGGTTTCCTGGCAGCCTGGTTTCCTGCACCCACAGTTACCTAGCACCCTGTTTTCCTGGCAACCTGGTTTCCCAAGACCCTAGTTTCCCACGCCCCCAGGTTCCCACACCACTGGTTTCCCAGTACACTGGTTTCTCATGCCTCCATTCTCCCAGGACTTCGGTTTCCCTCGCTCCTGGTTTTCCAAGTCACTGCAGTTACAGGACCCTGGTTTCCCAGCACCCTGCTTTACAGGAGACACTGGTTTCTTGGGCCCTGCTTTCCCTGGTCGCTGGTTTCTCAGGACACTGATTTAACAGGCCACCAGTTACCCGTGCCCCCAGTTTCCTGGCACTCTGGTTTCCAGGCACCTCTGTTTCCTGTGCGCCCAGTTTGCTGGCACCCTGTTTTCCCATCACCCTGGTTTCCTGCGCCCCCAGTTGCCTAGAAAACCAGGATCTCACAGCCCCTGTTCCTGCACCCCCAGTTTCCTAGCACCCTGGTTTCCTAGCACCCTGGGTTCCTTGCAACCCTGTTTCCCATGCCCCTAGTTTCTCACACCCCTAGATTCCTGCTCCACTCTTTTCCCACTGTGGTGGTTTAGGCCTGGCTGGAGGCCAGACACCCACCAAAGTCGGTCTATCCCTCCCCTTTTTAGTTGGACAGGGCAGAAAATATATATTGAGAGGCTCAGGAGTCAAGATAAGGACAGGGAGAGATCATCCTGTAATAAACAACATGGGCAAAACAGACTCAACACAGAGTGAAGGAAAGAAAACCATCTAATTTATTACACTACACGACACACACAGTGACACCAGAGTCGGATCATGAGAAGCACCACCAGATCTTAAAGCACCTTCCCTCCACCCCTCCCTTCTGAGCAGACTTCAGTCAGGATTTTGCTCCCTTCTCCCCTCCTGTTGTGGCACAGGGCTGGCAGGGTCTGGGGAAAAGGGGTTCTTGGTAGCACCTTCCACCCACCCCTCCATTCTCAGCAGACTTCCCTGTAGTCATGATTTCACTCCCATGTTCCCCTTCCTCGTGGCATGGGAGGCGGGAGGGCAGAGACTGGGCAAATGGGCTTCTCGGTCATTGCTTCATGAGCTGCTTCTTTTCCAGATCTTAAAAGGCCTTCAACCTCCCCATGTAGACTGCAAACAGGACCACTAAGCTTGGGGCTCAGGGCTTTCCTTGACAAGGGATTGGTCCTAACAGTGCCTGACTTCTTTCTCTGGCTCGACCAGCATCTGCCTTTGAATATGCTGTACGACCTCCAACAGCACCAAAAAAAAGGAGAGTGGGGGAAAGATGTTTGGGCACAAAACCTCCTCAGGGATCGTACGAGGAGCACAAGTCACCATGGGGCTCAGGGAGTTCCTTGGCCAGGGAACAGTCCTAACTTTGCCTGATGTCATTATTAGGCACTACCAGCGTCCACCTAGGAAACTGCTAAATGTGCAGCAATAGTTCCCAAAGAAAAGGTGCAGGGGGCAAAAGATGTTCCTGGCCTAAAACCTCCACAAGTATCCCACCAAACACCCCAAAACCAGACAGGTAGTAAATACAAGAAGACCAATCTCCCTTGGGTTGGCATCTGGGCATGTGAGGCTGAGGATCTACGGGGTTTCATAGAAGAACTGGTCAACAGCATCTCCCTTGCAGAAGGGTAGGGAAAAGTTACTGGTTGTGTGCAGCACAGCACTGAGAAACGAGCTGCAGCTCCTGTGTGTCTGCAAAGGAGTGAGCTCTGCAGGGGTCAGTTTATCCTTGCAGCAGAAGCTCTCTCTTCTTTGATAGATATGATTGTAGTCCCCATTTACCTGAACTGCAGAGCAGAGCTTTGTAGATTTGTTTTTCCTGATTTTGTTCTTGTGAAACCCCCAGAAATGCCCAAATGCTCCCCTAAATCCCTTCCTGTCACAGGGAGAAAGGCTCCCCTCCCTGTCCCTGCCTGGGGCTCCTGTTTGGCCCAGCTCTGGTTTGATCAGGAGAAACAACTCTGCTGGACAGGAGGATTTCTCCCCAGCTGAGGGAGGGAACATCAGAGATGAGATCACAGAGTGATCCCCATGAGGCCTGAGACACCAGGAGGGAGCCTAGAAGAACTGGTCTTCTCCTGCTGAGCTGGGCTGGGCTCCTTGGGTGGAGGGAGCTCATGGCAAACCTGCAGCGCTGACAGAGAGACAGCTGTGCCCAGGAGCAGCTCCTCTGCCAAGCACACAGGGCTGGGGACACTGCCTGGAGGCACCGAGGGGAGACCTGTGAGGCTGAGAGAGCTGATGGATGCTGAGAGCTCACTGCAGGAGAAATCTCCACAGCACTCTCCCTGGTATGTGTGTGGGTGCAGGGCAATGCAGGTTCTGTTCCTGGAGGGATCTGCTGAAGCTGGGACATGGGGCAGTGTGTGGGGTCTGTCAGGAGGACAGGTTCTCTCTAGGAGCAGAGAGTGCTGCCTGGAAGGGATGCCCTTCTGCCCCATCAGAGGGACAGGGCAGGACAGCTGTCTTCTCCTGGGCATGGCTGCAGAGGTGTGAAGCAGTGTGTGCACCCAGGGGTGCCCAGGGCTGTCCTTGTGAGCAGGGTCCCTGCAGCCCTGGGGCTTTGGGCTGGGGCAGGGACTCTGCTGTTGCTGCAAGGGTCAGCACTCAGCCTGGCTCAGGGACTTCAAACCACAGACAGCAGCTGTGGGTGGGAGGAGTGACCCAGGGAAGGGCAGCGTGAAGTCCTTCTGCTGTAATAAAATGCTACATAGGTCAGCTTTGCTCCCAGCTCCAGATGATCCTTGAGAAATTCTACAGGGATTTTGAAGAACAACATCAAGGAAGCATTTTCCTGTAGGCAGAGTCTCTGCTTTGACTTTTCCTCTCCTGTGGGCTGTGCTGACTGTGGTAGATGAGAACTTATTTCCCCCTCAAGAATATCAAATGA